>CM055103.1:55201198-55363591 GCA_029204225.1 Diphasiastrum complanatum
GCCAACCAGTCCAGCAGGAACCATTATTTTGTGCCAGTTTTGAAGAATCAAATGAAGAACTCAATGTAGGGGTAGCCTGGGAAAGTGAGTAGAGAAACATCACCTTGCCAATACAGCACAAACAATTTGGTAAAGAGATAGCCATGATAGATGGAGGTTCATGAGTTAATCTAATCTCAACAAAGCTACGTGCCAAATGGGGCCTTACAAAAATGAAGCCTGCAACTTTTGTTATCAAGCTAGCTGATCAGACGTCCTAAAGGCATAGTAGAAGACATACATGTTAAGATTGTTGGAGTTTAGTTTGCCATTACTTTTGTAGTAATGAACTTAAAGTAAGGACTTAAAGGAAGCACCAAATGTTTATCGTATTCTATTGGGACGTCCATGGGTACAAGTTGTGCAAGTAATTCATAACTATGGGGAAACAGAAAATTTACATGTCAGAATCGTGAGTGTGCAATCAAAGTTGATCCAATCACTTAGACAATCAACTAGTGGTCCATAAAGGAGATGATGATTCAGTTGATCAAGATTGTAAACCTAAATAGAGTTTTGATCTACAATAGATCCAATCTACAAATGCAAGAAACTCGATTTTGGTGTAGAATCCTCTCTGGCATGCTCTAGCCTTGATATCTTCACCAAATCATTGATAGATGTGATTGCCTCATTCATAACCTAAAACACAAGCTCTGATATTATGTGAAAGATTTGGGATCAATTCAGATCCAAATCTATTAAAGATCTTTGGTTACAAAACAAGCTACTACAATCTTGCCAATGTAGAAAAATGAGCATCTACACACAAAATAGAATGCAGACTCTAATAGAACTTGATCAAACATGAATCAAAACATAAATAGAAGCTATTGTCTGTACAACAACAGTAACCTAATGTATTTCACACGTGTGAACCTGAAAATAACAAATATATATCATTCTACATGTAGAATTGCAAGATATTACAAGTATAGTGCACCAATGGATAGTTGAACCCAAGAGAACCACATATAACCATGAAATGAGATAGGGAAGAGAGAAGATATGCTTCTCCATGAGTTACATCCTTTTATAACAGGTCCAAACCCTATTTGGCCACTTGGCTTTCCCTCCAAAATGTAAACCTTACTATTTATGGGTCTAGATTCAATGTACCCAACATTTACATTTGAATCTACTCGACTTCTAACTTTCCTACACTTTCCAAATGTGTTTATTCAAATGAAATTTAGACTAATATATTTTTGAGAAGCCAAACTTTAAGTCTAATATAAAGTTGGCCTCAATTTGCCAAACATAAAATTGTAGCAAATATGATTAAACTAGTTGAATCTCTCACAGATATCTTTGAGGAGGAAGATCTATATGCAAAATTTGAAGGCCAATCATGACAATCCATGGAATCTGGACCTCCTCTTGCTACTGCTATTGCCACATCAACACCCTTGATACCCTTGGAATTCTTTCACATCTTAGGTGAATGATTCATGACCATAAGATGCCCCTAGAGGATCGAAATCATCTCGGTGAAGTAGCTTGTGTTTGTGGGGGTGAGGCGGCTTGAGCAACTAAAATTGGAATAGAGGATCCAATTGTCATAGAAGGCCCTTGTGAGGAATCAGAGGCGAGGGAGGCTCCAGTGGCTGGGGGAATAGATAGTTCAGCAGGGGGTAGTGTAGCTAACGACGGTAGCCGAGTGCAACGATGAGATGTGAAAGACAAGTCGGCAATCTCGCTGCATACACATCTATGACTCTGAGAGCTGGATGCTTGGTGGAGGGATTTGGCTAGTGCTACTTCATAGTTGGCTACTAGCACTGACTCAACACAAAACTCATAGAGCCATCAACAAACTGCTATTTGGAGTTACCCTTAATGGCTCTCTTTATATAAGAACCACCAAGTGAAGATCTTCAGGATTCCAATCACATGCAAACCAAAAGGACACTTGTGGAGCATGAACCACCCAACCAATATGGAGAGGCTAGTCAATACCCTAACCAATCCACCCCCAAGCCACAGTGAAGAACACAAAAGAAGAGAGGAGAAACTAGCTCAAGAATCACAATTCACAATAGGAGGATGGGCGAGTTTTCACTAGACTTATTCTCGTTAAGAGAGAGAGAATATTTTCTTTAGGATCCCCATGCAACCTAAATTGAGCTATTGACCTCCTATTCTTGCATTCTTCACCATGCATGTGCTCCTATGTCCAATTATAGGTCTGGGTCCTCATGTGATTATTATTTATTTAATACGAACACATTCGGAATGACGTAGCATAACTAATAACCACGTACAACTGGAGTGACCGACTATCCACGTCAGGAATTATTCCAATTCCCTTGTACAGGACATGGACATAGCATTCTTCCCCCCTGAAACCATTTCTATCTCTAGAACTGAAAACTAGAAAAATTCTTCTTTATGCTTTCAACCCTCTCCCATGAATCATCATCCTCAGTTCGTCCCTTCCACCTGATCAAGCACTCAGAAATAGAACGTTTCTCAATTGGTTATCTCTGGTTTTGAGTACCTTTTCAGGTTCCAAATGAATATTAAGCAATGAGTCCTCCAAATGGGTGAGATCTTCCTTTCAATCAACTACATCACCTTCATGTAAACTTAATTTTAAATGACTTACATGAAACACAGGGTGAGCTGCAGTCTTGTTCTGAAAATCTAGTTCGTAAGCTAAAGAATCAATTTTTTTTTATAATTCGGTCCACAATATCTTGTAGAAAATTTATAATGCTTCCTTGTACTCATAGTCTTAGAATCCTTAGGTATTCTAAGATATACCCAGTCATCAACTTTAAAATCTCTGGGAGACCTCTTAAGATTGGCATAGTGCTTAGCTCTATCCTGAGCACTCCGGATACAATCACAGGCCACTTGCAACATTTCACGCATATCATGCAAGAAATCTGCAACTTTATGGATCTTAACAGACTTTGTCTCCACATTTATTGGAGATCTAGGTTGAAAACCGTACATCAGCATAAACGGACTATAACCAATAGCAGAATGTTTCCTACTATTATAAGCAAACTCAATCAAAAGAATGTAATCTTTCCAGTGAGATTGCCTCTGAGACACATAAGTTCTCAACATATCCTCCATAGTCTGATTAGTTCTCTCAATCTGGCCATCTAATTCAGGATGATCAGAAGAACTAAAACTAAACAAGGTTTCAAGCTTATGGAAGACAGCTGACTAAAAGTGACCTGTAAATTTAGGATCTCTATCACTAACTATATCACTTTTGCTTGCTTTATGCGATAAAGACTAATTCTCTATGTTTGATTGAGAAGAATCCTTAGCTAATGTGATTCTGCTTACTGAACCTAATTGCTAGTTGCTGTCAGTTCTGGCTATTTCCTTGATGCTTGAAGAGCCTGAAAGATAAAGTAATCCTTACATTTATAGACCTTGACCAAAACATTTCATCATTGGTGTCTCTGGATGCCAATTTACCCAAATATCTTTGGATAACCAATTATGTTGTTGTAGTATTCGTTGTGAATTTTATACATACCAGTCCGTTTACCATCATATATACATTTACCATGCAAAAGATGAGATTATTCTCTCTCTTGGAGAACGATCAAACCTTTTATACTACATAATTCATCATTTTTGTGGAAATATATAACGACTAGGCCACCACATAATTTGGCGTCGTTGCCGGGGAGATGAATTTCACCTTTTGCAATATTTTTGAGTGTATTACATCTACGAATCTTTCTCATGTAATGCATGCCAAGAACGTACTCTCAAGCAACTATTGAACGTAAGCATTTAGAGCATGCACAACGTTTAGAAGCATATAGGAAGTCTAGAGATTTGTATTTGCATAATTTGCAAAATTCACCAGCTAGAGCAAGATTAACACTTGAAGCATTTAATGATCTTCTACATGCTACTACAACATTTGTAGATTCATTTGAGGAAAGATCCATTGAAACACCAAGTTCTATAGATTCACTTGAATCAGATTTGTCTGATTCTACTTTCGAACCAAGTTTAGAATCTTTGTCTAAGCGAAGTTTAGATTCAGATCCTCCAAGTTCATCTAGTTCACCACCATCTATTAATATGGCTAATCCAGCGCCACCCACATCTACAAAAATCAGATACGATTTCTTTAAGGGATCATCTTGTGAAGATGCGGATAGTTATTTGTCGCAATTTGAATCCATTACCATAGCAAATAAAGAGCATACGGATGAGGATAAAGTTACAATTTTGCCAGGTCTTCTACGGAAGCAGGCTAGGATTT
The DNA here is from genome assembly GCA_029204225.1 of Diphasiastrum complanatum. NCBI lineage: Eukaryota > Viridiplantae > Streptophyta > Lycopodiopsida > Lycopodiales > Lycopodiaceae > Diphasiastrum > Diphasiastrum complanatum. The sequence continues at coordinate 55,205,484 of CM055103.1, forward strand.
GGTACAGTCAATTAGTACCGGAAACATTTAGTACTTGGAACACTTTAAAAGCAGCATTCCTTAAACAGTTTAGGGAGATAGGATATTCCACTAGATTGTTGGCTCGGCTTAACTCTGTTGAGAAAAAGCCAAAAGAATCACTTAGGAAATATACTCGTAGGGTTAAGAATTTAATAGGAAAGTTAGAAGCCCAGTATCCAGTTCCTATGCAAAATGAATGGTTCTTGGGTGGTTTGCCTAAGAAAATGGATCGATATTGTCGACATGGTTTGATGACTTCTTTGGAAGATGTCATTGCCTCTGCTGAAAATTACGAAACTTCTCGAATTTCTCCCAGACGGAGAAATGAAAGAAAAAGTAGTAAAAAGCACAAATTTAAACAAACAAAAGAATCTGAAAAATCTACTGAGTCTGAATCAGAATCTGATTCAGTGGATGGCGAATCCTCTGAGTATTCATCTTATTCTTCTTCATCAAAAAAGGAATATTCTTATAGGAAATCCAAAAATAGGAATTCAAATAGAAAGAAAAGGATGGAGAAATCTGAAAAGATGGATCCATTAAGGAAAAGTGTTGAGCTGTTAACAAGAGAAATGAGTGACTTGAAAGTCCAGATATCTGATGTTAAAGCCAAGCAAAAGAAAGCGAAGCCTAACGCCAATGTTTGGTGTACCGCTTGTGGGAAGGAAGGCCATTCTTAGACCAACTGTCCCAGTTTACAGACTAAATATTTAGAAGAGGAACCATTCCTCTGTCCGATTAATAATCATGAGGTAGCTTATACTGCAACTCCTACTAACCAAAAAACTATGATACCGAAACAAGGTACTGGTCAACAGTACACTATTTTGCGAAGGGGCGGAACACGAGATTCCACTCCACCGACCAGAGTAAGGGGTTCGTGCTACAATTGCGGAGCCCCGGGTCACTATTTGCCTGATTGTCCTGAACCCAAGAGACCAGCAGGATATGTACCAGCTCTGTGCTAACTGTAAAGGCGAAGGGCATGTCACAACTGAATGTCCTCAGCCACAACAACCACGGTCTAAACCAAGGTTTGTAAACTCGCCTAAGAAAGACGACCTTCGGCCATCTAAGACTAACACTGACATGATAGTTCAGAGGGTAGAAGTAGAGTCTGAATTATTAGATCAAGACCATCAATGGCCAGATTTAGAGGAAAAGATAAATAAAGTAACTACAAGAAGTATTAAAGATTCTTTTACACTTAAAGATAAGAATAAAACTAAGGCAAAAATTGCGAAAAACGCGACAGAAAAAGCGAAGTTCGTAGAACAGTTAGTCAAAATTCCTAGTAATAAAGAATTAAGTCTTGATAAGTTTAATGGAAAACATTATGATGTTGATATTAGTTCAGAAGCTAAGAAGCTTTTAGACGAAGAAACTAGACAAGTTAAGAAAGTGACATTTTCAGATCCAGTTATAAGTAGCGAGATACCTAGAAATCTGTCACCACTTAGAAACCGTTCTTATAATATCGTAGAAGACCTTGTTTCTAGAATGCCTAATAGAACCTTTAAACAGTTATTAGACGATAACCAATATTATAAGAAAGAAATTAAGCAATTCTTGCAAAATAAAAAGAGAAGAAAAGCAAAGTTACCAGTAATCAGCTTAGGATTAGTTAATTACGGTGATGAAGGCCAACCAGATATTCAGATAGTAATTAATTGCTGCATCTTAGATAATGTACCCATAGATTCCGGATCTAGTGTAAATATATTGACTGAAGAAACGACATATGAATTAGGCATTCATCATAGAATAGCACCCACTTCAAGACATTTAAGGTTAGCCGATGCAACTAGAAGATTACCAATAGGAGAACTATCTTAGGTCACAGTTTATATTGGAAACTATAAGTTTCTTATGGATTTTATAATATTAAAAACTACGAGACAATCGTCATATAAAGTGTTATTAGGACGACAATGGCTCTATCATGCCGATGTTATAACCCACTGAAAGAAAAAGGAGATTACCTTCAGAGACCAGATGGAGACACCGACAAGAAAAAGTCTTAAAAGAATTTCCATATCATGGGAAAAAGATAAGTACGAAGGCGAGACACCTACATCTTCCTCGAGCTATACTTCGGAGGAAGAAGGGCTTCAGTCAGTAGGGACTGAGGAAGGGGATTTAGATGCATTAGAGAAAACATTGAGAAGATGTCAAGATACATCTCTTAAACTTCATCCAGCTAAGTGTTACTTTGGGATGAGGGAAGGAATCCCTTAGGACATAAAATTTCGAAGGATGGTATACAAGCCGACATCAAAAAAATAAAAATGATTTTAGAATTATTAGAACCAACCAATTTAAGAGAGCTTAGAGGTTTTCTAGGTCATATAGGTTACTATCGGAGGATAATTAAAGATTATGCTATAATAGTAACTCCTTTAACAAGTTTGTTAAAAAAATCTGTTGAGTACCATTGGACACAAGACCATCAGAAAGCTTTTTATCAATTGAAACAGTCATTAGCAGAAGCCACTGGAGTTAGACCTCCAAATTGGGCTAAAAAATTCCATGTATATGTAGGCACATCACCGTTTGCGATAGGTGTGGTTCTTAGTCAGAAAGATGACCAAAATATAGATTATCCAATTTACTATGCGAGAAGGCAACTTGATGCATCAGACTAGAATTATTCTGCTACAGAGCGAGAAACATTAGGGATGATTTATTCAGTAAAGAAATTTAGACATTATCTTTGAGGATACCCTTTTGTTTCCTATGTAGATCACTACACATTAAAACATTTAGTGAATAAACCTGATCTTTGAAGTAGAATAACTAGATGGGTATTATTATTAGATGAGTTTAATTATGAAGTAGAATTAAGAAGAGACAAGGATCATCAAAATGCTGAGTACATATCCCGCCTCCAAACAAAAAACTAATTAGAACCTATTTCTGATGAATTTCCAGATGAACATATAATGAGTATTCAATCAGAAACATTATTTTATAGGGACGTTATTAATTTTTTACAGGACCAGATATATCTTGAACATTTTAATAAACCTTTAATAAACCGCAAAAAAACTATTTTTCTTTCTAAAGCAGGACCTTACACAATTGTAAATAGTATACTGTATAAATTAGGAGCTGATAATAGTCTTCGCCGATGTTTAGAACCAACCAAGACGACCGTTGTAATAAGTGCATTGCATGAGGAAGATTCGGGGGGTCATTATGCTCTTATAAATACTGCAAAAAAGAATTTTAATGCTAAATATTGGTGGTCTACCGTCTATAGAGATGTTAAATTTTCACCAAAAAATATGATGCATGCCAGAGGATGGGAAAACCCAATTTTGCAACACATTGGCCACTTACTCCAATTATCCCCTTAGCACCTTTTGAGAAGTGGGGGATAGATTTTGTAGGACCTATCAAACCGACCACGCGTAAAACTCTTCGTCGTTACATATGAAAGATTACAACTAGATAGACTCCATACTATCTTGTGTATGGAATGCATCCCATACTACTGATAGAATTCGAAATTCCGACGTTTCGCATTAGTAATGAAGAGCGAATGGTTGAACACGATAGTCTCCGACAGCGGATGATTTCTTTGACGCAACTGGAAGAGGATCATCGTCTTTCATTAATCGAGACAGAACAAGTTCAGAGTAAAAGAAAAGAAATTTTTGACCAATCCATTAAGAAAATAGAAATTAAACAAGGGGACTGTGCTTCTGTATGATAATACACACATGTTGTTTCTTGGAAAATTACATACCAGATGGATGGGACCATATAATGAGGAAACTTACATGTGAGGTTCTCTTCTCAGGTCTCCTCCAGCTCCAGCCCGCAGGAAATCAGAGACCAATCATGCAAAGGTTAGGCTTCCGGGAGTGTGTAGTATTGTTCTTGTAGATACCAAGAAGTGTTGCTCCTAGGTGCAGACTGGTTGTCAGAATGACTAATAGTCATGCAGGATCCAAAGTGAGCTCATGCAGTTCACGGACAGCTTGATATCAGCTTCCTCATCAGTCTTCTACAAACTGTGTTTAGCAAGTTTCAATCGACAAAGCGACAGAGACAATATCTTTCGATTGCTCCATAGCAGACAACAATGACAGCTCTAGTTCAATGATGGCTCTTCAACGATAATCAGACATACATTCTCAATGGGTCCCCATATCAGTGATGGAGTTAACATTTGCTAAAATCAGTCCTAGGATTTGGAATTATTCTCACTCAAAATATCCATTGCTAATAACGATTCCTCACTGGTTTTAGTAGCCTGATAACAAAGCTCTCACTGTCTCATAGACCGATGTTTGATATTTAGTATTCAAACATCTGTGGAATGCACTTAATTAGTAGGAACACATACAAGTCATCATGCAAAACTTTCTCATAATCATTGAAAAGTCTATACTCAGAACTGCACATATGGATCAGTGCTTTGATAGGAGTGATCATGAAATTAGTGATCTCATCACTATATAGAGACAAATAAAAGTATACTGAGAATCCATACTTCAAATGTGATGTAAAATCAGTACAGACCAGTACTCATAATACAACTGCTTGAATGCATGGTGAGCACTCCCATAGAGATCGATTGAAGGTAATCTCTCAGTTTCACATCAAAGTAGTGATGTTTGCTCAGGCCCGATAGGTGCTGCTTAACGCAATCATGCTCATGTAGGTACTGAAACAATGGCCTCTTCAAATGATCGCACCATAAACTGAAACTCGATTGAAAACTGAGTGGTATTTGCACTATGAGGTTGGTCAATGACGATAGTTCTCACCTGTAGCAGTAGCGATGGAATGCCTCAAATCTTTCATGGAGGATAGAGAGCAACATGATGATACTTCTGTGAGTCAACGCGCGTTCAGAGGATGCTCACGTTGTCAGCTAGGATTTATCTCCCTATCCCATCCGTTAGTGATTATGATCTGCATCAATCGCTCAGTATGCATCCTCCACAAATCTTAATCAAAGTAGTTAATGCAACAACACTGATCAATCAAAATTTGGAGCTCTGAGACTCTGCCCATATCAGCTCTTGAGCAGGAGTAGACTTAACTAGTAATCCATCGTTCTCATAATCAAAGTACCATTCCCCCGAAGCTCTTACGTACTTGGGTGATCAATACTCTCGGAAACAGGATATTCAACAGTACTGACGTTACTCAGAGTAAATGAGATGCCTTCAGCTACATATCTCTCCATGAACACATTGAAATCTACCACACTCTCCATCTTTGATATGTGTTGGCTCTGCGACAGTGATTTTGACAGATCAACTCAAGAAATTCTCAAACACAATGATCAGTTCCACGATCCTTTCGGCTCTCATGAAAGGAAAGTTGGTCACCATCACCCTCAACAAATTACGTAAAGAAGGAATATCACCATCACACCTCTGCAAGGCTACGCGATAAAACAAACATGAAAGCATAACGATATGAAAAAACAGAGCTGGTTCTTGATTTGGTTCTCGATCTGGTTCTGTTTGCGTGAGGCTGGCCATGCATGTATATCCGTCAATGGATGATGGCCCAACCTTTCGATTTTTCATTTCATCCTACCCTTTGACCATTCAACATTTCATTTTGAAGGGTTCATTTATACTTTTTGGCTTTGTGCCATGTGGACTCTTAAATGGCATTGAAGAGTATGGATAGGGCCATGTGGGTCAATGTTCTCATCCAATAGAAATGTCCCGTTTGTCAACATGAGTCAAGGTCTTATGCCCAGTATTTCATATTTTGTCGGCATCCTCTTAAATTCAGACGGTCTTTGACTTTTTTCCCGTCCTTCTTGAAAATTGTTCTTTGGGTGGCCCTTATGCATATAGGTACTTCCATAAGTATGAAGGTTTCTCCCATTTGGGTCCCATGGCCCATTGTCCTAGTGTGATATTTGATACTTGTAGTGCCCAATTTTCTGGTGATGGTATTCTTCATTCGGCTTTTAATTGACGTTCTTGGTCCAAAAAGATCGGTTGGAGAAAAATGTTGGTCTTTGTCAAAAATTCTTGACATTTTTCAAATATCTAGGTGCTCGAAAATAATGGCCAGTCTCTGATTTCCACATAGACTGGATGAAAGGAGAACCTGAAAAAAAATCTCAAACATCATATTATATTAATATAAAATTACATTGGCAATCCACCGAAAATTCGGTAAGATCATGGATCAAAATAGAAATTACACAGCCATTTCTAAGGCGATTTACTTATCAAGCCTCTCGATAGTCCATTTTGGGTGGACTGGGACCCCTTCGTCTATGGCTATACGGGCCAAAATATTTGCCGGTCACACTAAGTAAGTAGCATATTTGATGAGATAACATGTCATTTCTTCTCTAGTTTAGCCCGATTTGTCATGTCAAAAAAGCAGCTAAGATTTTGGCGACCTCTATTGAAATGTGGTCTGCACATAACGGACCCAATAGAAATTATGTTTGTTCTAAAATCCTCTTCAACTGTAGACAGGCTCAATACACAATAATGTGTAATGCTAACTGCTCGTGGGGAAGTTCATGGTACTGGTTTGTAACCGCCTCATCCATTGGGCATGGAGTCTAGTTTTCAACAATATTCAGGGCCATCGATTAAGCCACCGAATCACACAGCAACAGATCATGGTAGTACCTGCATCACACCCATCCTGTGCACCTAGAACGGCTTATGCTCCCACTCCCATCAAATTTCACTATATGCCCATCTCAGATCCATGCACTTTGGGGATATGAGAATGCAATTTCTTTCTACAAAATGACAATCGATAGATGCATTTGATATCAGAACGTGTCTAGATGTGTACTCAAACCTCAAGTGGATGCAATAGGTCTATTGTCTCACTTTTTCTCAAGAATTTACATCTCTCATTCACTCCAGTGACTCATGATTGATTTAATCAATGAAACTTCTCTGATGCTAACTTTTCTTTCTTTTCTTTTCTTTTTTTAACTTTTTTTAGAGAAAGACTGAATAAGATATATATTTTTTCATATATATACATATTTTTTCCCAACTCTTATTTTCATCTTTTTTTTTTTTTTCAATCTCAAACTCCTAAATCATACAATTATGCTCCTTTTCAGACAACGTAGAGGATATGCCCTCTTTCTCTCTTTTTTTTTTCCAATTTTTTTTTTCTCAAATACAAATTTTTTTCACACACATATATACACAACAACCTCCTACTCACTTATATCATTTACTTCTCTCAGTTTTTCATATCTCCCCTCATGCTCCTATTCAAAGAGTTATGCCCTGGGGTAATGCCCATCGAGTCTCTTCCCAAGTTCATGCATAATGCAGGTAGAGATGAATGCCATCGTTCAGACTTGTAGCAGATGAATCAATCAAACCGTGTCTAATATGATGCTCAGATAATGGTGAGTAGTTGATGTACCCTTGCTCATAAGGAAAATTATCTAAACGCTTGACTTACCTATTATACAAAAGACAAGAAAACCATCCATACGTTGATCTCTTTTTTTTTTCAATCGATATATAGAATGAAATAGCAAAATAATCTATCAACAAAACTATGAATAGATAGACAAAAATAGAACTCAAATTGAATTTACAGTCTCTTACCCCCTTGGTGGAATCCAAGGGTAAGAATGGATGGTTTCATAATCATCTACTACCCATTATCGATCTTGTTGTCAGGGTACTTGTCATCTGCTTCCATTCTATCATATGCACTGGCTTGTCTTCCCATGTTCTTTTCTTAATCATCAAAATGATCATACTCAAGGTAGGAAGGTAAGATATTCAGATATGTATTTGAATTCCCTTGATGACCATGACTTTGAAGGTTTTGATGTTCATCTAGATTCTGAGGTAGTAATGCAGGTTTTGATTCTACAGTCTCGAACATTTCTCCTACCCCATACGATTCACTATTGTTGTCTACAATCATATCTGTTCTAGGAGATGCAATGCCTCCTTTGTCATTTCGATTGGTTGATTGGGAGTACAGCCTAGTTGGGCTAGGAGGGTATCTTGCCTCTATAGTTTTCTCACAGTCTGAATCATATCCAGGTAGTTCATTATCCCAATGGAATATTTCGACTGGCACCACTTGGCTTTCTTTGAATAATTCTTGTATACCAAACAGTTCATGATCAAAGACATCAGATGCAGTATATCTAGCATCCTCCCTACTCTCATAATTTGTTGGGTCTAGATTCATGGATTTGACTCTGGGGAGATAATCATCAAGGCTTGTCCATACTATTTCATGTACCTCTGCATGGTTCAAGCTGCTTTCACTATCCTTGTCAGGAGGTACAATTCAATTGTGTTCATCATCTTCTGTATCAGTTCCTGAATCATCATTAGACACTTCTTCCCATTTCGAAGAGGGTATGGGGGCTCTTTCAGACACATGAAATTTGTAGACCATTGATAGTATGACTATCCTTCAAGCAATATTCCCTTATCAAGCCACTCCTGGCAGATGCACCAAAAATGTTACATGTGCCGCTGACGGTCTAAACAACGTACTCATTCAATTTAGCAAATTCTTAGGACATTCTATTTGTATGATAACTACTTACCAAACAATAGTCCCTTATCAAGCCACTCCCGGCAGATGCACCAAAAATGTTATGTGTGTGGTTGATGGTCTAAAGAACAGAATCATTCTCAACCCTTGCAATCCAGACACATGAAATCTGTAGACCATTGATAGTATGACTACCCTTCAAGCAATATTCCCTTATCAAGCCACTCCTAGCAGATGCACAAAAAATGTTACGTGTGCGGCTGACGGTCTAAACAACGTACTCATTCAATTTAGCAAATTCTTAGGACATTCCATTTGTATGATAATTACTTTCCAAACAATAGTCCCTTATCAAGCCACTCCTGGAAGACGCACCAAAAATGTTACGTGTGTGGCTGACGGTCTAAACAACGTACTCATTCAATTTAGCAAATTCTTAGGACATTCCATTTGTATGATAACTACTTTCCAAACAATAGTCCCTTATCAAGCCACTCCCAGTAGATGCACCAAAAATGTTACGACATTTTCCACTAAGGGGATCAAAGCTAAGGGAAAAATAACATAACAGGATACAGCACCACTATGTGTTCAGTGTCGTGCTGTTACGAGAATGGTCATACACGTCTCAAACACAAAGCTAACTCGGGGATCCCTGACATGTTCTATCGACCAAACTGTAACTCTATAGCTAATAGAAGTTTTCCAGGCCTCTAGAGACATAGCCTATAAAGGGTTATACTCACTTTCTCAGTCTTCTTGAAACTCACGACCTTCACTAATGGAATCTTTGCTAGGTATTAGGACAGATCCGTGCCATTCTAACCCGTTCGTAAAAACAATGTATCTTATGCATTTCCATGCTGTTTAAGATTGTCCTATTGGAGTCCTTACTATAAGGTTCTTTGACAAGGGTTTCTTTGAGAATTTGTATGGAAAATACTATCTTTTTCTTAAGTCATTTCTTTAGCAAAAGGGAAGAGGTATATTGAAGAAACTTAAAACAATCAGAATCAAGCACCAGAATTTCTTCAACATGTTGAACCTGCCGAAGATACCAAGGCACCAACTGTGACCTTAACGGGGACTGTTGAAAACTAAGCCACAGTTGTCTCCTTGGTGAATGACTAATTTATATTTCATGATTCTTTCTTCACATTTATTGATCTTTGATCTAGGGTCAGGTGAAACCAACTTTGGTTCTACGTATGCTCATCTGATACTTGCAGGAATCACAAACTTAGACAACCAATTTATTTGAAGAACGTCTACAACGGGCTTCCAGCTGATCTCCAGCAAAGGGTAACCAATCCTTTCATAATTTCAAATTTAGATGTTAAGTTCAATCATTTGAAGTCATTGAAGACTTGGCCATCTTCAACGACTTTCAAGAAACTAGCATTTAGAAAAGTCTGCAGAAATACATTACTTTCGCGACAGTCTGTAGAAATGAACTATGTTCATGACAGTTTCACGACAATTTTGCAAAAGTTTCGCGACAATTTTGCGAAACTAGGATAGTTCAACAGTTTAGACTATTTCACGGAGGTTTCGCAAAACTTGCACAGTTCAAAAGTTTAACTATTTTTAACACCAACTTTTTCGCGAAATGTTCACGAAGAGAGAGAAAATTCCAAAGGTCATCTATTTCATGAGTTAAACTGTTTTAAAGACACCTTCATCCTTTTAAAGGCACCTTTGCCATTTTGAGAGCACCTTCACCTTTTTAAGGGCACCTTCGGCTTTTTCGCAAAATCCCGAAGAGAGAGAAAATGTCGAAGGTCATCTATTTTGAACGAGGAACGTTCCCAGCCACTTTCTGAAATTTGCGAAGTGAGAGAAATTTGTGATGCCCTTGTCCACGTCAACATTCCCTACGGGTTGATAGTATACACTATGTATAGTTGTCACATAAGCCATATACTTCCAAGTACAACGGCTTACCTAATTAGGTGAAAATCATTTAATGTAGTTAATACATGGATGCAATCTATAAATAGATCATCCTAGCACAGATTACGGGAGACACTCCATCCATGAGACGTATGATTTTTGAGCCTCCCAGTTACGCCGTCATTCTGGTTGTAACTGTCACTGTTGTGCTTCAGTGTAATATAGTAGCAATACACTTTTCTATCTGTGTATAACGTAGATGAATGTTTATTGTGATTTGAATGCACTCTATCGTTGTTTGATCGTGTTTGTTAACTCACTCTGACTAGAACACGGACGTCTACGACTCCTGAGTTTCTGATTAGACGATGGCTATCTTTGACGACTAAGGGACTCACGATATCATACTGCTATTGCAATCTATTTCAGAACAAATCTTCATATTGAATCTGACTTATATTAATACCACACATGCACAAACCATCTCTAATCTCTTCGGTGAACTGTACTCTCATTTGTGTGTATGAACTAATTCTTAAGATCATGTTGAGCAACTAGAACACTTTAAGCTATGATTATACTTAACATAGCTCTCTATTAGATTGGTTTTCCATCTAGCAGTTGATTGTAATGGGAGAGCTGTTCCGCAATATTCCTGCTCTCTTCTCCGTTCGCATTCTTCTATCTCCCTTGCCCCATTAGCTTGCACATGATCATCCTCCGAAAATGTGTATGATCTTGTTCATGAGATGCATCAGCTGGAAAATGTCATGAGGTGCAGCAGCTGGCAGCGCCATGTCCTCCATGTCCTCCATGTCTTCCATGAGGTGCATCAGCTGGCAGCGCCATGTCCTCCACGACATCTCTATCTTCTGGAATGACTTGAATCATGAACCACCATCTGGGATCTGAACGATCGGCATGAAAGACCGCCTGTAATTGATCAATGTTACCATAAACGTTGACTCATAGTTAGTATTTATAGCTATGTTACAATTGCTTGGGTATTACTATACAAAATATACACTTTTTGCAATACATTGAAAATTGATTGATTGACAACAAAAGAGCATAGATATCTTGAAGACATAGAAGAAATATACCTGCTCACATTGTTGAGAAAAAACGAATGTATCGCTTTGACCTATCCAAAGCTTGGTAGAGTCAATGGCAAAATAACCACTCATCTTTCATGACAGTTGCATTGGGACCATTGCAAATAACTTTGAACCATTTGACATCAAATATGAAAAAGTTGAATTGCCTAAATCCAACTTCGAGGATGTCATTGATTGTCCCACAACAATCAAGCTGAGAAGAGAGTAAATTGGTGTCAATCGTGCTTGCTCGACTCTCTTGGGTAAAATTTGCCATGACTCCACAATTGTACGTGTTTCTATTTTTGTCAATGCACTCCATACGGAAGTGTCGTCCATGCGTCCATAGTGCATTGTATTTTTTGTACTGAATGAAATGGAACTAAATGTGTTAGAGATACAAGAAACATATACAAAATTGTAGGTACAATTGTTTTAATTAACATGTGAATGATGTAAATCGCACCCCCTTGCATATTCCCGCTCTCGCACTATTACTTCCTGGTTGTTTGCCAAGGCTTCTCTAAGGGCCTCACGAAGCCAATCAAGCGTCATGTCCTTGGGTAGAAGGGCGAGGTCAAGTCAATATGGTTGTCTTCTATGCTCTCTCCTAAAAGTGGCTCAAGCAGTTTGTCTACGAGCCTTGGCCTCTTCGTATAGCGAAATCCACTTTTGCATTTCTTCGCTATTAAGAATGCAAAACTTATTCACCTTCTCCCTAAAGGACTCACTCATTCTCATGATCGCTCATTTTCCTTGAGGAACCTCTCCAACAACACGCTCATCATCCTTCTTATCCCAAAGACGAGAAATAGAAGAATCGCTATGAGCAAGGAACTCCGTGATGTAAACCATGGACTCTTGCACTAGCTATCCTTCCGACATGCTACCCTCAAGCCTTGCTCTTTGTCTTGCCGAAGCCTTTCAATGTTTTCATGAATCATTCCAAGAAAAATGCTTGAATTAAAAAAATGGATCAATGTAAATGAGAGAACATGGGAATTACCACAATAGCAATAGTCTAAGATTAGGCAATTGACACAAGTATATGATGTATCTGCAATGGCCACCTCATCTACCAAATGCACAATGAGATGTATTTGAATGGTGAGAATGGATGTGGGAAAGTGCTTCTTGATCAAACACACTTCCTCGATGGAGCTTTGTCTTGCCGCCTCAATGGATGCCAGCGATATCTCCTTGGATAAGATTTATCTTCATAAGAAAGAGAAACAACAATGACATACGCATTAGTAAGATCATCACCTTGAATCACCCCCAAAAAAAATGATGTGAGTCATATGCGCATTCACCGTACCTCACCAAACCACTGATTTTGTAGATTGCACTCCTTAACTCCTCTGTCAAAAACCCTCTCAACACCAGGGGAAGCACAAACTGCATGCACAAAAACAATTTGGTCATTGAGATACATATATGCACAATTATTGTGGATGCACATAAAATTTAATATAATACCATGAATCGAACCTGAACATTCCCCATATCCAGGAAAGTCGTGCATCGTCCACATCAAGATCCCCTTTACCACAAAATCTCTTTGTCTCAATGGTCTTGATATATCACTCACTTGAACACCTTGCCATAGAATCTTTAGCTCATCTATCAAGGGAGCCATATACACATCCATATTTTTTGCCTTGTATTTTTCCGGGATAAGAAGGGTGAGCATTAGGTGCCCCTTCTTGATACTTAGCCAAGGGGGGATGTTGTAATTTAGAAGGACAACCGGCCAAGTGGACCATGATGTGGATCTTGCTAAAAGCCCTTAATGAATGTTAGGTTCTATAGAGTGAATTGATACTCGAGTTATACCCCCCTCCAAATGGCGGCCGCGGACTGTGAATGACTAATTTCTATTTCATGATTCTTCCTGCATGTTTATTGATCATCGATCTAGGGTCAGGTGAAACCAACTTTGGTTCTACGTCTGCTCATCTGATACCTGCAGGAATCACAAACTTAGATAGCCAATTTATTTTTCCGGCTGATCTCCAACAAAGAGTAACCAATCTTGTCATAATTTCAAAGTTCAAATTTCAAGTTTAATAACTTGAAGTCATTGAAGACTTGGCCAATACATTACTTTTTTAACAATCTGCAGAAATACACTATGCTTTCGCATTTCCCTGAAATGCGACACTTACATAGTTCAAAAGTTTAACTGCTTTTGACACACCTTCGGCTCTTTGCAAAAAATGTGGAGAGAGAGAGAATTCCCAAAGGTCATCTATTTTCATGTATTAAGCTGTTTTAAAGACATCGCCATCTTTTTTAGGGCACCTTCAGCTTTCTGCGAAAAATATGAAGAGAGAGAAAAATCCCGAAGGTCATCTAAAATAGACGAGGAATGTTCCAGTGACGTCCTCGTCCGTGTCAACGATGCTGAATTATTGACCGTATATACTATGGACAGTTGTCACAAAAGCCATATACTTCCAAGTACAACAGCTTTCCTAATTAGGTTACAAGCATTCAATATAATTAATACATGGATGAAGTCTATAAATAGATCATCCAAGCACTGATTACGAGCTGCTCCATCCATAAGATGCATTTTTGAGCCTCCCAATTACGCCGTCATTTTTTGTTGTCATTGCTATTTGTATTGTGCTTCAGTCTAATATAGCAGCAGCTTGCTTTTATCTATGTAATATGTAGATGAATGCTTGTTGTGATTGAATGCACTTTCATTGATGTTTGATCGCACTTGTTTACTCACTGTGATTAGAACCCGGACGTCTACGACTCATCAGTTTCTGATCAGACGATGGTTGTCTTTGACGCCTGAGGAACTCGCGATATCATACTACTCTTCCATTTATATCAAAACTATACTTCACGTTGAATCTGATTTCAATAGTACCACATACAAACCGTCTCTAATCTCTTCGGTGGATTGTACTCTTGTTTTAGAGTATGAATTAATTTTTTAAGATCCTGTTGGGCAATCACAATGCATTAAGCTATGATCATCTTTAGCATAAGTTGTCTATTAGATTGTTTTTGCACCTAGCATCCGATTAAAATGGGAGAGTTGTTCCGCAATATTTTTGCTCTTTTCTCCGTTCTTGTTCTTCCTATCTCCCTTGTCCCATCAGATTGGTATCAGAGCTTAGCTCAAATAAACCAAGACATTAACTTTGTTCTATTTGTGTACTATTATCATGTCTCATATAGGTAGCTCTTCATCTTCATCACTCAATGAAGCTAGAGTCATTGACAAGTTCAATGGTTCTAACTTCTACATTTGAAAGTTAAAACTTAGAATGATGTTGATAGATAGAGATCTTTGGGATGTAGTAGAAGGTGCAGACCTGAAACCAGAAGATGGTGATCAAGCAAAGGCCTAGAGGATCAAATATCAGAAGGCCCTAGCATGTATCACACTCGATCTGGCCGACTCCCAAATATCTCACGTTATCACACGTGCAAAATCTCTAAGAAAGCACTGGACTTGCTATCAAGTCTTTTTCACACTAAAGGTGAGCATGGTGGATCGCGCAAGAAGCTTTTCTGCAGATATTGCAAAAGAGCTAATCACGACATCAAGGAGTGTCACATCAAGGTCTACAATGAGGCAAAGAAGCAACAACAACAACAACAGCCAGACTCCTCCAACACGGTCGAATTCAAGGAGCAAGGCACACACTTGTCAATGGCTTACAGCAGCAGCGAAGCCTGTGATAGCTGGTACCTAGACAGCGGTGCTACCCAACACATGACCTCTCACAAGGAATGTTTTACGGAGTACACAGCTTACAGCAAAGACCAATTAATCTACCTTGGAGATTCTAGCACCATACGTGTGGAAGGCAAAGGAGCAATGAAGATCAGCTTCAACAATGATCGGTCCAGTTGGGTTCCTAAAGTCCTCAGTTGTCAAAGAACCTGTTATCAGTTTCTAAGATAACTGATGAGGGCTACACTGTTACTTTCTCATCTGAGCAATGTATAATACTCGAGGAAGATACTACTCTGACTACATGCACTAGAGTCGGAAACCTTTACCTACTCTCTAATTCAGTTGCATTAGCTAGTATCTCTAATGAAAATGTAAACAACAGTGTTGTTCTGTGGCATAGTGGATTTGGACATGTAAATACAAGATCATTTTCCTATATGCTTTGTAATAATTTAGTTGATGGTTTGAATCTTCTGTCTTCATTAGATAGGAAGTCTTTCTTTTGTGAATCATGCATCTATGGGAAGCACTCTAGAAACAAGTTTCCAAAATCACATTCCATCAAAACAAAGCATGTATTAGATCTTGTACATAGCGATCTATGTGGCCCAATGCGAACTCCGTCATTAGGAGGTGCAATCTATTTTATCACTTTCATAGATGATTATTCTAGATGGTCTACAGTCATGTTCATTAAGCACAAATCTGCAGCCTTTGAATGTTTCAAGAGATTCAAGGCCATGGCTGAGACACAAACGTCTAGGAAAGTGAAGGCACTCCGAACAGATTGTGACGGCGAATACATCTCTAACGAGATGTCCGACTACATAGCTAAACATGGTATTAGAAGACAGTTCACCACTTTCTATTCACCTCAACAGAACGGTATTGCAGAAAGGAAGAATCGAACTCTTCGCCACTCAGCTAGTTCCATGCTACATTAAGCACACCTACCTGCGAAGTTCTGGACAGAAGCTATTGCCACAACCTGTTACGTACAGAACAGATTTAGCACCAAAGCCGTCAACAACAAGACTCCTCATGAAGTTTGGCATGGGCACAAGCCTAATGTCGGCCATCTAGAAATCTTTGGTTGTATATGTTTTGTTCACATTCCTAAACAGCTTAGGAAGAAACTGGATCATAGGACAAATAAATGTATTTTCATTGGCTATCCTGATGAACATAAAGTTTATAAAGTTTATGATCCATCCACCAATGTAGTATTTGTCCCTGGGATGTAATATTTCAAGAACATACATACTATGATTTTAAACAACCATCGATAAACGATGCTATGTCATTTCATCCTATTTTACGTAGCATGGATCAATGTTGATGTTCCTTCTATAGAACCTGCAGCTGGTCAATCCAACATCCAAGGATCCTCATGGACTCGGACAATTCCTGAGAGGTATGCACCTCAATCATTCTGGACTTCATCAGAAGAACCAGAGAGCCTAGACGAAGCAATTAACTCCAAGGATGCCGTGAAGTGGCAAGAAGCTATGGAAAGCGAGTATAACTCACTTTTGACTATTTAAAACTGGCCGCTGATCGACTTCCCCACTCACAAGAGAGTTATCAACAACAAGTGGATCTTCAAGAAGAAGATCAACTCTGATGGTTCCATTGCAAAATGGAAAGCACGACTGGTGACTAAAGGATTCACTCAAGTCCAAGGAGTGGATTATCAAAAAAATTTCAAGCCTATCGTCAAGATGCAGTCAATCAGGACTCTGATTGCATTAGTAGCCGCAGAAGACCTCCAAATGCACCAAATGGATGTCAACATAGCATTTCTCAATGGCAATGTCAAAGAGGAGCTATATACCTTCCAACCGAAAGGATTGGAAGTCAAGGGCCAAGAGCACAAAGTGTGCAAGAAGATGCCCAAAGCAATCTACAGTCTGAAATAGGCCGCAAGAGCATGGTTCGATAGAATCAACTCTTATCTCGTTCAATTAGGATTTGCAAACAATTCAGCTGACTGTAATGCTTATTCAAAGCATATAGGCACCAATTCAATTTACATAGCTCTTTACGTAGATGATGCATTTATTCTGTCTAATGACACATCTCTACTACACACTACTAAGAGTGATCTGTTAAAGGAATTGACATGACTGATTCAGGAGCTGTCCATTCTTTGTTAGGAATTAATATTACTAGAAATAGACTTCAGAAGAAGATCTATCTTAGTCAGCAGGCATATCTAAAAGGCATTTTAAAAACGTTTCATATGTCCGATTGAAAACCAATTGATACTCCAATGGATCCAAATATAGTATTGACTAAACCTTCTTGTGTTGAGATTGATAGTGAAGTACTCGACTTAGCGAAGTAACTTTATCATTCACTCATCGGATCTCTAATGTATGCAATGTTGTGTACTAGACCAGATTTAGCATACATTGTTAGCATGTTAAGTCAATTCATGTCTAATCCTAGAATCTCTCATTGGAAAGCATTAAAGAGAGTGATGAGATATATTTAGGGAAGTTTAGACCACATTTTATGCTATGATGGAAATGCTATTGAACCACTCGTCCTACGAGGCTACTCCGACTCAGATTGGGGAGGAACAGTCTCTACCAGAAAATCTACCTCCGGGTTCTGTTTCTATCTGGCAGGGGGACCAATTTCGTGGAACTCAAGGAAGCAAAAATTGTTGGAAATTAAGCCCACAGTTTCCTCCTTTGTGAATGACTAATTTCTATTTCATGATCATTCTTGCACATTTATTGATAATTGATCTAGGGTCAGGTGAAACCAACTTTGGTTCTACGTATGCTCATCCGGATACCTGCAGGAATCACAAACTTAGACAGCCAATTTATTTGAAGAACGTCTACAATGGGCTTCCAGCTGATCTCCAGCAAAGGGTAACCAATCCTGTCATAAGTTCAAAGTTCAAATGTTAAGTTCAAAAATTTGAAGTCAATCTAGATATGCTCTTTCAATTCTAAAAAAATTCGATTTGAGCTTTTGTGTGGACAAGCTAAGTCAATTCATGCAAGATCCAAAGATCTATCATTGGAAATCGGCCAAGAGTCTTGAGATATGTATCTTCTACATATGACTATGGATTATTCTATAAAAGTGAAGATCTACCAATAGAAGCCTACTTGGACTCGGATTTTGCAAGTGACAAGATGGATAGAAAATCCACAAGTGCCTACACTATATTTCTTGGAGGAGATCTTGTATCTTGGCTATCCAAGAAACAAGACACTATTCACTATCATCTTGTGAGGCCGAGTATAAGGCCCTTACAACAACAACAAAAGAGGTGCTATGGATCAAAAGACTACTATTGGAGCTCAAGTGCATCAAAGATGAAGATCTACCTATGATCAAGTGTGACAACATCTAGGCTCAAGCCCTTGCCAATAATCCTATTTTCCATGTAAGGAGCAAACATATTGAAGTTGCACATCAATTTGTAAGGGAAAAGCTTATTGGAGGAGAGATCAACTTGGAGCACATTGGAACATCATCATGCATTGCAGATCTTCTCAGCAAGCCATTGCTCAATCAAGCTTAGATCCAATCTTGGCTTGATTCCAAGATCTATGCTGAATTAGAATAGATATCTTTTAAGGAGGAGTGTGAAAAATTTGTAAAAGTTATCTATGTTGAGTTTATGGGTTTTTTAGTCCTTTTGCACATGTTAGTAAGTGATAGGGCCAAATTTGGAATGTGATGTGGCTGGAGCTAGCTTAGGCTTTCTACATTTGTCATGATGAGAGAGGGTGAGTGACACTTTCTTATGAGTTGTCTTGAGATCATGTGACCAATCGAAAGAGAGAGATCCATAAAATTGCTCCAATCAAATTTGAGGGCCCTTATGTCACTAAGCCAATCAAATTAGGAGGAGAAAAAGAAGGGATTCAATCATATTTCGCTCTCCCTACCTCGAGTTACTACTAGTATTTGAGAGAGAACCATTTCTACACTTAGAATTTTTGTTCATTTCTCTCTTTACTTGAGAGCAAGCCTTTTCTATGCTTAGTTTTTTTTCATCATGATTTGCCTACATATGTGTATGTACTTTGGTGAATTATTTATGCATGTTCTATGTGCTCTTGCCTTAGATTTTTGAAGCTAGATCTTGAAATCCATTAAGTGCTTGATCTTTGTGCAATCACCCACATCTTAGTGACCAATCACACACTTTGGACTATCCCCACACGTGTGAAATCTTCACAAGGGAATGAGGTGGTGTTTGTGGTTTGTTATGCATTTACGAGTCCTTGAAAAAACAAAACACATTAATCCCTTTTGGATTTTATAAGCTTCTAAAAACATTATATGAATGTTGCAATTCCTGTAAGTTATCTTAATAGCAAACATTTTTTCAATTTACATCTTCACATTAGTTGGTGAGAATATCCTTATCAATCAATACTTGGATCTATCATGTATCCAATGGTCTATTGTGCAAGGCCCAGGCCCGACATCTCTTTAGCAGTTAGCTCACTAGGCCAATTTATGGCTAATCCTAGTATCACTCATTGGAAGGCTCTCATCCGAGTCATGAGATACATACGAGCTACAACGGTTTGTGCATCTACTATGGATTTAATAATGGATTTCATTGCTCGTGGAAGTCTCAACAATTGTTTCCTCGATTTGGCTCTTTATGTTATGTTTTCAAAACATGCATTCATGATGCAAAGGCATTAGATCTTGGCCAAGGATTTGGAAGACGCTCTAAAAAATTTTGCAACAACACTTATCCCCCTTTCGAACAAGGTTCATGATCATCTAAGCAATGAAAATCTCCCATGGAGAGTTTTAGCAGAGTCTCTCACTTCTCACACTTACGTAGAAGATAGTTGTTTTTTTGTTGTCCTTAGCAATGCAGAATTTCTGTAATGTTGGATGAAGCGGCCATCAAGTGTTACATAGGTCCTTGTTCAAATTTACAACTCGATTAGGAGTAACTTGTATTGTAAGCAAGGTTGTAAATGATTGATATCATGAAATTGCTTTCAGGTTATATGTTGTATTAACATAAAGGCTTCACTGCAGAAGGTTGACAAGTAGTTTCCTACTCTATGTAAATGTGGCATTTTGATACCATACGAACGAGAAACAAGTCAATCACTACATGTATCAGTATGGTATGTTAGTGGTTAAAAGGAGAACTAAAGCTCATAATATGAGACTAGGAAATATTTTAATTAGTTGTCAATTTAAATCTCAAAGATAAATAGGTTCAGTATTGGAATATGATTTTTACAGACCAAAGTTCTTAAAATGTAATAATTGACAATTCAAAGAAAACATGCATTACCATACCTCTAGTGATTTTGAAGGATATTTCACATTTTGCTGGCAAGAAATTGTGTAGGCTTTAGTCTAATGCACTCTTTCAATCTTGTCAATTAAAAAATTCTTTTCGAAGGATGCTCGCATCTCGTCTGAAAGTGGAAAACTCTCAACTCAACAACTTTCTCATTCAAAGTGGAATATTGGACTAGACTATGATACACTTCTGTACATGAGTGATATCTATGAGATGTATTGTGTTTTTCATCCAATTCACATGCATTGATTTGGATAATTTCTGGTGTATCTTCACATTTTGCACCAGACGTACACCAAAATGATTCTGTCAATCATACTTGCACAGTAAAAAGCTAACCAGTTTTGGTAAAAACAAACCTCAAGTATGGAAGATGCTTCTGCCATTCAAAAGCTTTTAGAAGTGAAAGCTAGATAATTGACAATGCCAGTGTTGCTTGTTTACGCATATGTTGTGTATGAATACTTTGAAGTATCATGATTTAGAACCAATAATGTAACAAAGTGATGTCACAGTCACACATGATCTTGGAAGCTGCTACCGTATTCCAATAGAAGTGAGTTTATGTTGATTCTGCTTAAGGCCAAGAACATATAATCAATTCATGAAAGTGGAGTTTCATAGTGAAAAAGCTTGAAACAATTTGTGAATTTCAATATGTAGAGAGTAACATTTAAGGGCTGAATTTTCACACCCCCAGTTTGATATAGAGATAAAATATTCTGATTACATACACTACTATGCTACAAAATTTTGAAGTTTTTTCTTCGATTTCGGATTTTAAAAAAAGATCTCATGAGCATATGAGTAACTTAACAGTAATAGCCACTGGAGGTTTGCCTTGGATTTACATGGGCAGAGTCCTCAGCACTCTCATTTCGTGAGAGCTTTGAATAGTGAATGCAGTTAGTCTTCACTAACTTTCTTCTTCTTTCCTGCAAGAATACGCGATATTTAGAGGCCTCTGCTAAACGCCTGGTTGAACAATAACCGAGTCTGAAATTCAGATACAAAAGGAAACCATGCAAGTATGGCAACTGGAGTAAAAAGCAGTAGTCCCATGATGAATTCGTATGTCCGACCCAAAGCTCTCACTGAATCCCACATTCCAATTTGCTCAACAAGCGGTCTGCATGCTTGAGCTATCTGAAAAAGAAAAACAATATAACAGTTAATAAGAATGAATCACCCAAGGGGGCTTAGTCTTCAAATGAAAAAATCAGCTCTCTATGCACAGCTTATACCTTGAATGGAGACTACCCAGTTCTTTTGTTTGATGTTGGAAATAAACATCAATCCTCCAAAACAAGATGGAAAGGTTGCCACCAATTGACTTGGTAAAGGGAAATTTTCCTTGGTCAATCAGAAACGGTTTAGTTTCGAGGGATATATACGATATGCTCTGAGTAAATGTAGTAAGAACTCATTGTCCCCTCTATAAAGTATGCTAAAATCTAGAGTGCTAGAAATGAACCTAAGCACCCTCTTGGCTAATTTCCAATGATGGATCAAAGGAGATTGTATATATTGAATCAACCTATTGACACAAAAATTTAGATCAGGTCTAGTAATGGTGAGCTATATCAAGGAGCCTATGAGACTCCTATAAAGGGTGATGTCCTCAAAGGATCTTTCATCACAATCTATTTGGACTTTACCCTCAAATTGAGCTAGCCTTAGACAACTCCAAATCAATATGCTTTCATGTATGAGATTGGCCAAGCCATTGGTTCGAGATGAAATTGTTCTAGTCGAGTTCGCTATGCATCCTATTCCAAAAAAGGTTGTCTTCAGATAGATCATGTACACATTCATTGGAATTTCGTGCTTCTGATATGAGGAGAGAGATATCCATGGTTAGCACTCACATCATTAAATGTGATCTATGAGTAGGGGCATCGCCCGTTTGCATGCACTTAAGAAGGTTGGAGTGTATGAGCGACACAGCCTACTCACTTGCCTGTGTCAAGGTACTGCCAAGTGGCAAGTGTTGACTGTGCATGAAATTGACCATCTATCGATGTTAGGAAGGGTAAACAAAGGAGTGCTTGAGGATTATGCATAAAGGAGCCTAGAGAGAGGCATTCCTCACCATAATCTATGCAACAAAGGTTGGGAGGAGACAAGGCAGCCAGCTCCACCATGTTTCATGCTTTCTGATGTGTCTGATGTTATGTCCATGCAGGAAAATCAACAGGGCTCTAGGTTTTGAGTTAAGTTTCAGATTGGAGGCTGACAGGTAGATTATTGTAATCCTTTTCTTCTAACAGATGTTGCTTGGGCAATTCATTGGAGTCTCCTGTATGCTTGGCTATTGCTTGTAGGGCTTTAACCAAAGTTCTTCATTTATATCAATATATGTTATTGAGTTTATAGCATAGCTGCACTAAGATTTCAGAAATGCGGCCAGAAACACGTTTCTGAACTGCATTTCTGATTTTGGACAGCGTTTCTCAAAAACTTTTTTTTTTTTTTGGATTTTGGTGGGCAATATGGGTATCAGATTAAAGCTTTGATCAAGGGCAATGCATTTTTATAGGTTGCCACGTGTTATGGTTACAGTTGGGTCCAGTTTAGGGCAATTTTACGTCTAGTATAGGGCAAAATAAATATATAATTTTCTTTTTCCCTCAGCGATTCTGGATATAGAAACGCGTTTTTGGGAATGTTTTTGCCCAGAAACACGTTTCTGTGCAACTATGGTTTATAGTACTTTATAATATGGTCTCACGGGACTTTCTTGAGCAATTGGGTAGGCGTTAATCTTTTTCTCTTTCTAAAACACTCTTCGCATTTAGTGTCACAACTTTTTTTTGTGACCAAAATTAAGTTCTATTAGTTGCATTACTGTTGTAGCAAGTAGGTGCCCATAATGATGTAGCTTTCTTTGCTGGCCGTTTTCTGGAAACCCTAAATTCCAAAAGTTCTAGATTTTAGTTTTTGGGAGAGCTCATTTCTTTCATCCCTTTTCGTGACAAAGTTGAAAACAATCATATTAATGAAGTGCTATGCTAAGACAAGACTATTGATCCAATTTTCATATCACACGAAGCTCTAAATCAAAAGATCTTGCAAAGTTTTCAAAAGGTTATTTTTTTTTCACTTTTCATTTTTAGTTGTTCTTTCTGCATGTGATTGGATCTTGTTATTTCCTATCTTTCCTTGATCCTCAACATCCATTTTCTATCCATTTTGAGCTTTTAAAAGTGAAATTTTTGAAACGACAAACCTTGGTAAATAATTGGAATATTTTGTTTAATGTTCTAAAGGATTTTGTTTTATATTTTTTTTTTGAATCTTTAAATTCTTTGTTTCTCAAGAATTTCATTGCACTTTATGGTTTTCCAATCAGATATCTCCAATCTTTCACTAAAACATGTTTCATCCAACGAAAAGTCTATTTCAAACGGACAGTTTGAAATGGATTTTAAAATTAGAGGGAAAATAAAAAACCTCCTAGTGTGTGTGTGAAAGTTTGGCACATAAGACTTTAATTAGAACTTGGTAGGGAATAGTAGAATGAATACCTTGTGCATGTGCATTGTGTGATGCATAATTGCACAGAATTGCATTTTTGGGAGGAGACGTTTCGGAAACCGCGTTTCTGAGAAACGCGTTTCTCCTCCCAGAATCGCAAAATAAAATAAAAAAATAAAAAAAAGCTGAAATTTTTTTAGGGGATCAATGGTCAAACCAGCATTTTGCCTCTCAGAAGTGCAGTAGATGGGGCACAAACAGATCTTATTTTCAATAGCTATTTGGTTGTTATTTGCTCTGGTTTTCAATAAATGCTCAGGGGGCTCTGGGGGCAGTAGCCCCCCGAGAAACAGGGGGTCCGAGGGGCGGTAGCCCCCCGGTGGGGGGTTTGGGGGGCAACGCCCCCCAACGGCAGGGTCCGGGGGCTTCCAACTCCCTGAGCGGTAAGGCCTCTTCATGACTTGGCCTTCCAACTCCCTGATACGAATTAAAATTTAAGAGTGTGACTTTGTCCAAGCTAGGATTAAAAGCCTGGTTAAGACTAATCCATTTAGTGTTAGGGTCTTCTTGAGAGTCCACTTTCACATGTATTGTGAGCTCTTCTCATAATTCATCTACTATTTTTTGGTGTTTAGTTGAATCTACATACTTCAGGGTTTACTAGAAATTACAGGAGGAGCTGAAAATAGGGATACTAAACTAAAACCAGAATTCAGAAAATAGAGGAAGAATGAGTGTAGGATGAGGCCCAAAGATGAAAAGAACAAAACCATGCCATTATCAACTTAAGAGAATCCTCGAGAACATGTCACCAATCAAACCATCATACAAATTATGGCTATATGCGAAATTTAAAGTATTACTATTCTTTCGTGGTGTTAAGAAGTTGAGATGCTGATTTGAGTAGCAGCTCATGAAGTTTGTAGACATGTCTGACACAATACAGGACGTTTATCCCGCATGACATGATGAGTGTCTTTTAAAATTTTGACAGATGGGCTACGATTAAGGATAGCCATACGGAGAAACCCAGGTGAAAAGATCCACAAATATCGATCAGCATAGAAAAGTAGAGAGATGAATCTTATGCAGTTAAAGCCAGCTTTCTCTACATTCTTCAAAGAATTGTTCTTCGATCTCAGCACTTGTTCTTAACTTTTTATGCTACGAGATAAAACAATTTCTATCAAGGAAGAAGAATGTAGGAGGAGAACAAAATTGGAAAAAAGAATTTGTGAGGAAAGAATAAAACAAGAAAAGATGACGATGAAAGGAAAGGGACAAAAGAACAAAGAAACATTAGGAGGAAAGAACAGAAGAAGGACACAGAAAATGGATAGAAGGGAAGACTGGACTGCTAATAATCAGATTCCCATTTTGTTCTCTAGATTAATGTACCGCATCTTGAAAGGGGACTTTGGGTGAAAAGAGACTTGGTCATATTTTTCTTGAATATATCAAACTTAAACCATCAAGAAGGTCAAGAATGGGTCTCATATCCCCTACTACATTGGCTAGTGACCAAAACAGGATGCATCCTAACTAACAAGTTGGTATTGTTGCTAGCTCTCACTATTTGTCTCTCAATTGAAATGCTATTTGCAAAGTTTATGTTCTCTTGATGGTCACACCCACTACTTCAGACAAAAGTGGTTTGTTGTGGCTTTGTATTCAGGGACTCTGAAGGATGTAGAGGAACCACAGCAATCCATCCCGAACTAAGTGACGAAACTCCACTTCGGTGACAATATTGTAGGGCACTACAACATTTTAGAACATTTTCAACCCTAATATCCAGGCTTCTTCAAAGCAAAATAATAAAAAATCATGGGAGAGAAACTAACTTTTCGTCTCCCACTCGGACCTTCTAGGAAACTACTCAGCTTGACACTATAAGAACATATAGTTTCGAGGCTTTTTCTTTACAACACCGTGAAGAGTTCTTTCTCCTCTTACATGCTGAAAGTGCACCCTACGAGTTCACGGATCAACAAAGTGTCATCATAACGGTAAGCTTTTTTCTTCCTCTTACATTACTATCTCAGCGCTCTACTCTCATAATGATAGTTCTTTAATAGCCCCTAGCTATTGATGATGCTTGCTCATCACACAAAAGCATGCATGATGTTTTATGGTAGTGGTCCCCAGCGGTGGACATACTAAATGCCTTTGCTTAATAAAATGCAAGCACATCCTACCCAAAGGGTAGCGATGGAGGCTTCTTTCCTACATACATCTCTGAAAAAACATTTTGATGGCCACGCTGACATACTGCGCGGCCATCAAAATGTTTTAGGCCAAAAATTCCAAATTTGGCCTAAAACTAGCTAGGAAATGTTGACAGTTTTCATAGGGTCCTCTGGTTATGGACTAGGTTTGCTCAAAGGGGCATCGAGATGGTTCAAATTTGTTCATGCAAATAATGGAATCAAAAGAAATAGAGATTTAGTGCGGCCAATTTGCAGACTTGTATTTCTTTTTCTGTAAGATAAGTCATCATAATTCAAAGGTTGATAGGAATAGGTGCAAGGAAATTAACAGAAGGAAGACTCCAGAGTTTCTAAGAGTGGATTTGTACTCAATGACTCTAGCAGGAACAAAAGGGACTTGGCAACTTTTGGATTGACAGAAATCAAAGGAGGAAAGGTCACCAATATCACAAATATCTTGAGAGAAGATCTCAAGGTGAGAGGCATTGTCTTCATTTTTCATAAGGTTTCCATTTATAGTGATATTTGGATGTTTGATCAAGTTCTGGCATGATTATGGATTGCATTGTTGATCGAATCTTACTAACCTTTGTTTTGTGAGTTGAACTTGTGGATTAAAAGCATATTTCAAGTCTGTTGAAGATCAAAGGCTGAGAAGAAGCTATTTTGGATCAGATCATCACATCTAATCATTTGTTGATTGTGAGGCTTGTCCATATTCAATACTAACAATGTTCTTTTCATTCTATTGTTGACAATCTCCATTTTTTGGATGAACACTCTCCTTAAGTGGATGAACTTTCTCCTTAAGTGGATGACAAATGCTCTTTTGACTGAGTTTGTAATTCTCCTAAAGGCTAAGAAAAGCTCCCATTTGGATGAAAAATTTCCTTTTGGGTGAATATATTGTAAGCTCCATTGTGAAGAGCATATTGTAAAGATTGTCATCAATTTTGGCATAAATTTTGATGTACTTTGTTGAGCATGTAAGTAAATCTCCTTATGTTATTTGATTGGAGCATTTGCTGGAAGGTTTTAACCATGATGAAAATGTGTTTTTAGGTTATTAACAGGTTGAGGAACATTTTTGTCTAAAGATATTCCAGGAATCTAAAGTATCTTTCTTGTATTCTTTTGGCAAAAAGTGGGCTTTAATTTGTTTTTTAAAGCTATGCCATGTAGATGCAGGTTCGTGATTTGATTTCATAGCTGAAAATAGGGATACTAAACTAAAACCAGAATTCAGAAAATAGAGGAAGAATGAGTGTAGGATGAGGCCCAAAGATGAAAAGAACAAAACCATGCCATTATCAACTTAAGAGAATCCTCGAGAACATGTCACCAATCAAACCATCGTACAAATTATGGCTATATGCGAAATTTAAAGTATTACTATTCTTTCGTGGTGTTAAGAAGTTGAGATGCTGATTTGAGTAGCAGCTCATGAAGTTTGTAGACATGTCTGACACAATACAGGAAGTTTATCCCGCATGACATGATGAGTGTCTTTTAAAATTTTGACAGATGGGCTACGATTAAGGATAGCCATACGGAGAAACCCAGGTGAAAAGATCCACAAATATCGATCAGCATAGAAAAGTAGAGAGATGAATCTTATGCAGTTAAAGCCAGCTTTCTCTACATTCTTCAAAGAATTGTTCTTCGATCTCAGCACTTGTTCTTAACTTTTTATGCTACGAGATAAAAAAATTTCTATCAAGGAAGAAGAATGTAGGAGGAGAACAAAATTGGAAAAAAGAATTTGTGAGGAAAGAATAAAACAAGAAAAGATGACGATGAAAGGAAAGGGACAAAAGAACAAAGAAACATTAGGAGGAAAGAACAGAAGAAGGACACAGAAAATGGATAGAAGGGAAGACTGGACTGCTAATAATCAGATTCCCATTTTGTTCTCTAGATTAATGTACCGCATCTTGAAAGGGGACTTTGGGTGAAAAGAGACATGCATGGAAGGTTGCTTAGAGATTGTTTCTGGTAGTTGGTGGGTCCAAAATGATCTTTTGGTGATATTTACGATACAATCTGAACCCATGTTGCTCAGCACATGAGCACACATTTTTTGTGAAAAACCTGAAGATAGAATACAATTGACATCGGAAATTCCTACTACCACTAGGCATCTTTCAGCAGGTAGCAGGTAAAGGA
This sequence comes from Diphasiastrum complanatum, assembly GCA_029204225.1. Taxonomy (NCBI): domain Eukaryota; kingdom Viridiplantae; phylum Streptophyta; class Lycopodiopsida; order Lycopodiales; family Lycopodiaceae; genus Diphasiastrum; species Diphasiastrum complanatum. The sequence goes on from CM055103.1 coordinate 55,233,867, forward strand.
GGAATGAGTGGATAGATTGAATCAACAACAGGAGAAATGAAAGAGATTATTGAAAATAGAAGCATCACAAGGTAACTTGTAGAAGAACCAAGATAACTCACAAACTTTTAGCAGAACAAACTTGCAACATTTGTTTTTTCCTCAAAGGGCAGACGTGCACTTACATACTAGAACAAATATGAAGTTCAATTTCACTGCATCGAGTCTATCAGAGGGCTGTAATTGCAACATGCATAATGCTGTCAATGGTTACTATGGCTGGGGTGCATAAAACTGAGGAAGCCTAAATGTATAGATAATCTGGTCTGTGACTATCAGCACTTCCTAACAAATCAAACTTTTATCAAAAAAGGGTGGTGCAAGGAAGAATAGAATATCATACCTGGAGTAGGCCCCAGCCTGTGGGCATAAAAGCAAGGATACATTTCAAAAAGGTCCCCCACCGTGAGGTGCGCAAATAGAAAAAGTACAACAACGATTGACACAAAACCAATGAACAATAATCCTTTCAGCAATCTGAACATAAGCTGTAAATCTGCCTTGAATCTCTGTCTTCCAGCGGATATTATCTGCCAATTTTTCCAGGAACAACTTGTTGATTATTCAGACCAGTTATATTTCATGACAGTATATGAGCACTTGATGAGGGATTGCCAATAATCCCTGCCTACTCCCAAAATCTTTACATCAATTTTCCAGCTTAAAAACCTTCCTCAATGGATTGACATTGCAAATTGAAACCAAGCACAAAACAGATTTCAAGGAAAGAATCCCATACCTTAACTATACCGAGAACAGCAACAATCACCAGCCATGAAAGCCCGTATATCTGTGAAAACGTAACGTTTATGGTTAGGAGAAAAATTTCATAATGGCATTGCATTCCTGACAGCCTTGTCTACTAGTAGAAAAACCATACTGGAAAACCACAAGATCACTCCAGTTAAATGATAGAAGGTTCAACATGCAAAGGTGCTAGGTGCTCACCGACAAGTTTTTATGATGGTGAGTGATATGCAAATGATACACAAGGCCATATTGGTAAAGAAAGAATCTCATGGACAGCAGGACTTCCAAAATTCGACCACGAACTCCTGTGTACTTCAGATGTTCTTGCTCCTCTTCCCACCAAGATTCCCAGCTTTTGTTTGCAGGAACTCCAATTCTCCCCTTGCTGTAAATCCATTTATTCCAATCATCCCAGTCCTCAACAATCTTTTGCCATTCAAAGCCTGAGGGGTTAAACAGAAAAGGTGCAAATAGCCATGTTCCAACTAAAAACCACATTGAGAAAGTGATCAAAAGATAAGCAATGGCACTGCTGGGGGATGCTCCGTATACGTTATACACAATGAGTAGCATCATGATTTCGAAGCCTTTAATAAAGTGACTTCTAGAATACAATCGGTAGTTCTCCGCGAACTTTTCATGCCTGACAACAAATCCTCTCCCAGTTGACCTATACTTTGCACCTCCATGGAATATAGTTCGACCATAGAAATGGGTCTTTGTTCCCAGAGAGAAAGTAAAGAAGACAGAAGCGAGTTGTAGCTGCATTATGACAAAGTCACTAAGAGCAGTCCGAAAGCCTCTTTCAAGGCCAATCTCCATTACCATAGGCAAGGCCATCAGGAGACCCAATTGCACTAATGACTGAGAGGCCAAAGCTGCCTGGAGGGATACATCATTCTCAAGTTTTGCACGAGTAAGCAAGGACTTTTCGAGCCCACTTAAAGCTATGTACAATCTCCCATAAAGGAAAACATAGACAGTGAGGACTACTAACTGCAAAATCACACACAGTCATGCATAATCAATTCAACTACTGTTAAAGGGATGACTTGTTATGTAAATCAATTTTAAAGCTCAAGTCACACACGACACAAGGAAACTGTCAAATAACAACACAAAAAAGAGCACTTGAGAATGTGCTGTCAGACTTCAGGATGCTTGCTTGTGAAAGACCTGTTTGAGCAAAATCGGAAATGAAAATAAGACATTCAGCTCCAACTAAACCTCGTCAACTCCCAACTACGTGCCCAATGGAATGGTGAAATCACTTTTGGCACACTCCGAACACTTTATTTGCTGCAATCATTCTATTTTCTGTACCATACTTGCAGGTACAGTCCGGGTGCCCTTCGTTTCGAGTTTGTAGCCCTTCGTTTGGCTCAAAACGAATAAAGGAGGCAAAATTAAGGGCTTTTTTACTTTTTGAACCAATTCTTTTGTTTGAAGGGACTTCAACCTTCAGTGAATTTGGACCCAACTCAACTTTCAAAGTGAATATTTTTATTAAAATTGAATGGCTAAATGCCCTTCAGCCCCTTCTAATGAAGTTTCCCATGGAAGGAAGGAGATCCAACGATCTTTTCACATCTCACGGTCTCTGTTGCTTGCTGGAGGTTCGATCTATCCGCTGATCAGGATGGACTCACATCCGACAACTACCAATCAAATCGCGCACTAACTCGGAACCCTGCAGCCGCTGGCTCACCTCAGAATGCTACAAGTTCACTCGCGATGGCCGCGTGCGAGCCTCCCGTGGCTCCTCCTTCTCTTCTCTCATAACTTTGGGTATGGCTACTCTCTGAGATCTGATCCAGCTCCCTAGTGCTTCCACGACCAGTGCGGCCAGCTCAGATCCGATTGAATTGATCAGGGCACCCTCCTTCCTACTTTTATAGCAACAAAAACAGTTGAATACAAAGAGAAATCCGCGTTTTTGAGCTTCCAAATCCTAGCCCAGGGTTTTTCACAAAAAACTGATCTTGGCTTCCTGTTCACAGTTCTTTGACAAGCCAATCCTCTTCCTCTGAGGTCACCTTACTACTAGGAGTGTGATGCTTCAAACCGTTCTCAAAACGGTGTTCGTTTGAATGCACACCCTTTTTGTCTACAACCCGTTGTAAATCCCAAACTCTCCGAAGATTGTACTTTTCCTGAAGCTCTCTTCAACGATGACACTTTATTGTGTACACTCCCTGTATGGCTCTGATACCAACTTAGAATTTGCTTCAAACAGGAACACAGATCATGTTACACAGTAACACAGATAGAAAACACTTTCCACAGCAAGCTCACATAGCAACTGTTTTTCTCAAAATGAAATTACACTGTACATATAGTTCTTTACTCAGGCAACCCATGCATGACCCAGGTTGCCATCGGTGGGACACGTGTCCCATCGACTCACCCCGTGGCGAGGCCAATTGATCCTTATCGACTGATAGGACCCACAATATAGTAGCACAGTTATTTTACTTTAATTCTAACTGTAGTACATGAATGGGCAGCAAATATTGTTGAATATTTGATGTTAGGCCAACCTAACAACTCCTTGACAAAACTACAAAAGAAACAATTGATTATTAAGGCACAACCTTATCAATTGATTGTAGGCTAATTGTATCGTCGTGGAATGGATGATAGTTTAAGAAGATATGTTTTACCACATGAAAGTATCTGATCTAATTATGTTATCACATGATGGAATGAGAGGTGAACTTTTCAACATATATGACTGTTCGGAAACTTTTACAATTAGGATGTTGGTGGGTCACACTCATAAGGATACAAAAAATTTTATTCAATCATGTGTTGTATGTCAACAAGCAAGACATCCTACGAAGTAGAATTATGAACATTTGCATCTGGTTCTATCACAAGCACCATTCAAGAAATGGGGACTTGTCTATGTTGGTCCTATTTATCTTGCAGAAAAAGGATCTCAAGCCTGATATATCATCATAGCAACTAATTATATGACCAAGTGGGTTGAAGCAAAAGCAGTTAGAGTTGTCGATGCAAAATCTACGACTAAGTATCATTGTAGATTTGGATGTCATATCGAGATCATAAGTGATCGTGGAACACACTTTGTCAATGAAACGATCAAGTGTCTGTTGGAAGATTTTTTTATTATCCATCGGTCTACTACTCCGTTTTATCAAAGGGGTAATGGACAAGCAGAATCTTCTAATAAGATTTTCTGCAATCTTATGACAAAAATATTTGAAGCAAGTCGTTCTGATTGGGAACATAAACTGCATGCAGCGTTATGGGCATTCAGAACAACTTATAAAGTTAGTACTAATCAGACACTATTTCAGCTTGTCTATGGTCAAGAGGCGGTTATGCCAGTTGAATTCTTAGTACCATCTTTATGCATAGCAGCAAGGAATGGTTGGATGATGCGAAATCTTTACAAATGCATCATGAGGCTTTGCATAAACTATGTGAAACCAGATTGATGACAGTCCATGCACTAGCAGCAAAGAAAGCACGTCACAAGGCACGACACGATCGTCACTTGCATAAAAAAAAATATGAAGGAAGGAGATCTAGCATTGATGTATAAGACCAAAGTGATCAAAGGTAAATTGAAATTTACAGGTGAAGGACCATATAAAGTGAAGTAAATATTGTCCTGCGGAGCAGTTATTTTGGAACACCTAGATGGAAGATGGTTTGACACCCCAGTGAATGGCAGCCGACTATGCAAGTTTTGGCAGCCAGTTCAACCAACATGATCAAAGATCTTCAAATTTTGCTTTTGTTGTTTTACACTACTTGTTGATTCTTTTTTTTTCTCAAAAAGACAGTATAAAAGAAAAATTTTAAAGAAAAGAAAAAAAGAATGATGAAAAAAAGTCAAAAAGTCATCACAGAAGAAAAAAAAAGAAGGAAAATATTTTCAAGAATCAAATTTTGATAGAAAATGACCTAAAAAGTCATTTTTTGAACAAACAATGATAGGAAACTTCGTCGAGTTGCAAATTATCCATTTCCAATTGTAATGTCACTATTGATTCAAAATAGAGTAGGAGGCCAAACTCGAGCCAATTACATCCAATTCCGATTTACGTATATTGAGTTCGACAAAGGTTATTTTGCAGAATAAGTACTTGTTTTGAACTCAAGACAAGAGTTCAGAAGCCTACCACTTTGGGAACCTTTGCTAAGCATGCTACCATATTTATGAACCTTCGCCGACCTGATAGATGGATTCAGAATGCCAAAATTAGGTTGGACATAGGTCCAGATCCTGAGTTTTTTCATTAATTGTAGTATCTAGGCCAAGGATTGACTTAGGCGAGATTTTAACTTTCGCCAGATGTTTAGAACCTTCGCCGAGCCACACCATTGGTTAGGAACCTTCACCAAGTTTTTAGAAAGCTTTTTTTATAGTACTGAATATGCCTACAAATTTTTTGTCCATAATTGATGTGCCAAACTACTACTTTGTCTAATGGACCCTCAAAATTAGCCTATAAAAGGGTTGAATTTGATTTCATTTCTCACTTTCGCTAGCAAAGCTCTTGTAAATTTTTCGCACGACCAAACTTTCACACAACTTTTTGATGCACTTTCAAGCCTTCTTTACTTCCAGTTTCTATCTTTTTCCATCATGTCTTCTAGTGATACCAGTATTGCACTTTGTTGTTAAACGTGATGTTCCATCTACAATGGACATCATGTCGCTTCCAAGAACAATCAGGGTGTCTAAATGGATAAACCTTGTTGAGCCCTTGCTCACAGCGATGGGGACTACGAGCATGACTTCTCAAGTAAAATCAACATGGATTTCATCACCATGGCATTTAGTACTTGGGACGAGGCCAAATCCAAGTTTTATAGCACTTTTCAGAGAGCTATCCACTAGGTGTGAGTTTCTGAGGCTGCCCTTGCTGCCATAGGAATTTCTTCTGAGACACATGTTAACTCAAATCATAAGCATGCCAAGTCAGTTATCAAGCCATTTATTGACACCACCATTGAACTATACCACACCAATGATGGTTACCTGGTAGAGGCCATTAGTGATCCAGTTGTCCTCCTGGCCACCACCCAGTTCTTGAACAACTTGTTGATGGTTGGCAACCTCATGAAGGAAAGGATCTTGTCCCAGATCCTCCATCGCGTGGTCGAATCTAATTATAAATTAGATAAGGGAGACTTGGAGCCTTGTGACTAGTACAAATTGGTCTTTGGAGAGCTGTGGATTTGCTCTATGAATTTTAGTGGAAATCATAGGATTATATACACAACAACCTCCAACTCACTTATATCATTTACTTCTCTCAGTTTTTCATATCTCCCCTCATGCTCCTATTCAAAGAGTTATGCCCTGGGGTAATGCCCATCGAGTCTCTTCCCAAGTTCATGCATAATGCAGGTAGAGATGAATGCCATCGTTCAGACTTGTAGCAGATGAATCAATCAAACCGTGTCTAATATGATGCTCAGATAATGGTGAGTAGTTGATGTACCCTTGCTCATAAGGAAAATTATCTAAACGCTTGACTTACCTATTATACAAAAGACAAGAAAACCATCCATACGTTGATCTCTTTTTTTTTTCAATCGATATATAGAATGAAATAGCAAAATAATCTATCAACAAAACTATGAATAGATAGACAAAAATAGAACTCAAATTGAATTTACAGTCTCTTACCCCCTTGGTGGAATCCAAGGGTAAGAATGGATGGTTTCATAATCATCTACTACCCATTATCGATCTTGTTGTCAGGGTACTTGTCATCTGCTTCCATTCTATCATATGCACTGGCTTGTCTTCCCATGTTCTTTTCTTAATCATCAAAATGATCATACTCAAGGTAGGAAGGTAAGATATTCAGATATGTATTTGAATTCCCTTGATGACCATGACTTTGAAGGTTTTGATGTTCATCTAGATTCTGAGGTAGTAATGCAGGTTTTGATTCTACAGTCTCGAACATTTCTCCTACCCCATACGATTCACTATTGTTGTCTACAATCATATCTGTTCTAGGAGATGCAATGCCTCCTTTGTCATTTCGATTGGTTGATTGGGAGTACAGCCTAGTTGGGCTAGGAGGGTATCTTGCCTCTATAGTTTTCTCACAGTCTGAATCATATCCAGGTAGTTCATTATCCCAATGGAATATTTCGACTGGCACCACTTGGCTTTCTTTGAATAATTCTTGTATACCAAACAGTTCATGATCAAAGACATCAGATGCAGTATATCTAGCATCCTCCCTACTCTCATAATTTGTTGGGTCTAGATTCATGGATTTGACTCTGGGGAGATAATCATCAAGGCTTGTCCATACTATTTCATGTACCTCTGCATGGTTCAAGCTGCTTTCACTATCCTTGTCAGGAGGTACAATTCAATTGTGTTCATCATCTTCTGTATCAGTTCCTGAATCATCATTAGACACTTCTTCCCATTTCGAAGAGGGTATGGGGGCTCTTTCAGACACAGGAAATTTGTAGACCATTGATAGTATGACTATCCTTCAAGCAATATTCCCTTATCAAGCCACTCCTGGCAGATGCACCAAAAATGTTACATGTGCCGCTGACGGTCTAAACAACGTACTCATTCAATTTAGCAAATTCTTAGGACATTCTATTTGTATGATAACTACTTACCAAACAATAGTCCCTTATCAAGCCACTCCCGGCAGATGCACCAAAAATGTTATGTGTGTGGTTGATGGTCTAAAGAACAGAATCATTCTCAACCCTTGCAATCCAGACACATGAAATCTGTAGACCATTGATAGTATGACTACCCTTCAAGCAATATTCCCTTATCAAGCCACTCCTAGCAGATGCACAAAAAATGTTACGTGTGCGGCTGACGGTCTAAACAACGTACTCATTCAATTTAGCAAATTCTTAGGACATTCCATTTGTATGATAATTACTTTCCAAACAATAGTCCCTTATCAAGCCACTCCTGGAAGACGCACCAAAAATGTTACGTGTGTGGCTGACGGTCTAAACAACGTACTCATTCAATTTAGCAAATTCTTAGGACATTCCATTTGTATGATAACTACTTTCCAAACAATAGTCCCTTATCAAGCCACTCCCAGTAGATGCACCAAAAATGTTACGACATTTTCCACTAAGGGGATCAAAGCTAAGGGAAAAATAACATAACAGGATACAGCACCACTATGTGTTCAGTGTCGTGCTGTTACGAGAATGGTCATACACGTCTCAAACACAAAGCTAACTCGGGGATCCCTGACATGTTCTATCGACCAAACTGTAACTCTATAGCTAATAGAAGTTTTCCAGGCCTCTAGAGACATAGCCTATAAAGGGTTATACTCACTTTCTCAGTCTTCTTGAAACTCACGACCTTCACTAATGGAATCTTTGCTAGGTATTAGGACAGATCCGTGCCATTCTAACCCGTTCGTAAAAACAATGTATCTTATGCATTTCCATGTTGTTTAAGATTGTCCTATTGGAGTCCTTACTATAAGGTTCTTTGACAAGGGTTTCTTTGAGAATTTGTATGGAAAATACTATCTTTTTCTTAAGTCATTTCTTTAGCAAAAGGGAAGAGGTATATTGAAGAAACTTAAAACAATCAGAATCAAGCACCAGAATTTCTTCAACATGTTGAACCTGCCGAAGATACCAAGGCACCAACTGTGACCTTAACGGGGACTGTTGAAAACTAAGCCACAGTTGTCTCCTTGGTGAATGACTAATTTATATTTCATGATTCTTTCTTCACATTTATTGATCTTTGATCTAGGGTCAGGTGAAACCAACTTTGGTTCTACGTATGCTCATCTGATACTTGCAGGAATCACAAACTTAGACAACCAATTTATTTGAAAAACGTCTACAACGGGCTTCCAGCTGATCTCCAGCAAAGGGTAACCAATCCTTTCATAATTTCAAATTTAGATGTTAAGTTCAATCATTTGAAGTCATTGAAGACTTGGCCATCTTCAACGACTTTCAAGAAACTAGCATTTAGAAAAGTCTGCAGAAATACATTACTTTCGCGACAGTCTGTAGAAATGAACTATGTTCATGACAGTTTCACGACAATTTTGCAAAGTTTCGCGACAATTTTGCGAAACTAGGATAGTTCAACAGTTTAGACTATTTCACGGAGGTTTCGCAAAACTTGCACAGTTCAAAAGTTTAACTATTTTTAACACCAACTTTTTCGCGAAATGTTCACGAAGAGAGAGAAAATTTCCAAAGGTCATCTATTTCATGAGTTAAACTGTTTTAAAGACACCTTCATCCTTTTAAAGGCACCTTTGCCATTTTGAGAGCACCTTCACCTTTTTAAGGGCACCTTCGGCTTTTTCGCAAAATCCCGAAGAGAGAGAAAATGTCGAAGGTCATCTATTTTGAACGAGGAACGTTCCCAGCCACTTTCTGAAATTTGCGAAGTGAGAGAAATTTGTGATGCCCTTGTCCACGTCAACATTCCCTACGGGTTGATAGTATACACTATGTATAGTTGTCACATAAGCCATATACTTCCAAGTACAACGGCTTACCTAATTAGGTGAAAATCATTTAATGTAGTTAATACATGGATGCAATCTATAAATAGATCATCCCAGCACAGATTACGGGAGACACTCCATCCATGAGACGTATGATTTTTGAGCCTCCCAGTTACGCCGTCATTCTGGTTGTAACTGTCACTGTTGTGCTTCAGTGTAATATAGTAGCAATACACTTTTCTATCTGTGTATAACGTAGATGAATGTTTATTGTGATTTGAATGCACTCTATCGTTGTTTGATCGTGTTTGTTAACTCACTCTGACTAGAACACGGACGTCTACGACTCCTGAGTTTCTGATTAGACGATGGCTATCTTTGACGACTAAGGGACTCACGATATCATACTGCTATTGCAATCTATTTCAGAACAAATCTTCATATTGAATCTGACTTATATTAATACCACACATGCACAAACCATCTCTAATCTCTTCGGTGAACTGTACTCTCATTTGTGTGTATGAACTAATTCTTAAGATCATGTTGAGCAACTAGAACACTTTAAGCTATGATTATACTTAACATAGCTCTCTATTAGATTGGTTTTCCATCTAGCAGTTGATTGTAATGGGAGAGCTGTTCCGCAATATTCCTGCTCTCTTCTCCGTTCGCATTCTTCTATCTCCCTTGCCCCATTAGCTTGCACATGATCATCCTCCGAAAATGTGTATGATCTTGTTCATGAGATGCATCAGCTGGAAAATGTCATGAGGTGCAGCAGCTGGCAGCGCCATGTCCTCCATGTCCTCCATGTCTTCCATGAGGTGCATCAGCTGGCAGCGCCATGTCCTCCACGACATCTCTATCTTCTGGAATGACTTGAATCATGAACCACCATCTGGGATCTGAACGATCGGCATGAAAGACCGCCTGTAATTGATCAATGTTACCATAAACGTTGACTCATAGTTAGTATTTATAGCTATGTTACAATTGCTTGGGTATTACTATACAAAATATACACTTTTTGCAATACATTGAAAATTGATTGATTGACAACAAAAGAGCATAGATATCTTGAAGACATAGAAGAAATATACCTGCTCACATTGTTGAGAAAAAACGAATGTATCGCTTTGACCTATCCAAAGCTTGGTAGAGTCAATGGCAAAATAACCACTCATCTTTCATGACAGTTGCATTGGGACCATTGCAAATAACTTTGAACCATTTGACATCAAATATGAAAAAGTTGAATTGCCTAAATCCAACTTCGAGGATGTCATTGATTGTCCCACAACAATCAAGCTGAGAAGAGAGTAAATTGGTGTCAATCGTGCTTGCTCGACTCTCTTGGGTAAAATTTGCCATGACTCCACAATTGTACGTGTTTCTATTTTTGTCAATGCACTCCATACGAAAGTGTCGTCCATGCGTCCATAGTGCATTGTATTTTTTGTACTGAATGAAATGGAACTAAATGTGTTAGAGATACAAGAAACATATACAAAATTGTAGGTACAATTGTTTTAATTAACATGTGAATGATGTAAATCGCACCCCCTTGCATATTCCCGCTCTCGCACTATTACTTCCTGGTTGTTTGCCAAGGCTTCTCTAAGGGCCTCACGAAGCCAATCAAGCGTCATGTCCTTGGGTAGAAGGGCGAGGTCAAGTCAATATGGTTGTCTTCTATGCTCTCTCCTAAAAGTGGCTCAAGCAGTTTGTCTACGAGCCTTGGCCTCTTCGTATAGCGAAATCCACTTTTGCATTTCTTCGCTATTAAGAATGCAAAACTTATTCACCTTCTCCCTAAAGGACTCACTCATTCTCATGATCGCTCATTTTCCTTGAGGAACCTCTCCAACAACACGCTCATCATCCTTCTTATCCCAAAGACGAGAAATAGAAGAATCGCTATGAGCAAGGAACTCCGTGATGTAAACCATGGACTCTTGCACTAGCTATCCTTCCGACATGCTACCCTCAAGCCTTGCTCTTTGTCTTGCCGAAGCCTTTCAATGTTTTCATGAATCATTCCAAAAAAAATGCTTGAATTAAAAAAATGGATCAATGTAAATGAGAGAACATGGGAATTACCACAATAGCAATAGTCTAAGATTAGGCAATTGACACAAGTATATGATGTATCTGCAATGGCCACCTCATCTACCAAATGCACAATGAGATGTATTTGAATGGTGAGAATGGATGTGGGAAAGTGCTTCTTGATCAAACACACTTCCTCGATGGAGCTTTGTCTTGCCGCCTCAATGGATGCCAGCGATATCTCCTTGGATAAGATTTATCTTCATAAGAAAGAGAAACAACAATGACATACGCATTAGTAAGATCATCACCTTGAATCACCCCCAAAAAAAATGATGTGAGTCATATGCGCATTCACCGTACCTCACCAAACCACTGATTTTGTAGATTGCACTCCTTAACTCCTCTGTCAAAAACCCTCTCAACACCAGGGGAAGCACAAACTGCATGCACAAAAACAATTTGGTCATTGAGATACATATATGCACAATTATTGTGGATGCACATAAAATTTAATATAATACCATGAATCGAACCTGAACATTCCCCATATCCAGGAAAGTCGTGCATCGTCCACATCAAGATCCCCTTTACCACAAAATCTCTTTGTCTCAATGGTCTTGATATATCACTCACTTGAACACCTTGCCATAGAATCTTTAGCTCATCTATCAAGGGAGCCATATACACATCCATATTTTTTGCCTTGTATTTTTCCGGGATAAGAAGGGTGAGCATTAGGTGCCCCTTCTTGATACTTAGCCAAGGGGGGATGTTGTAATTTAGAAGGACAACCGGCCAAGTGGACCATGATGTGGATCTTGCTAAAAGCCCTTAATGAATGTTAGGTTCTATAGAGTGAATTGATACTCGAGTTATACCCCCCTCCAAATGGCGGCCGCGGACTGTGAATGACTAATTTCTATTTCATGATTCTTCCTGCATGTTTATTGATCATCGATCTAGGGTCAGGTGAAACCAACTTTGGTTCTACGTCTGCTCATCTGATACCTGCAGGAATCACAAACTTAGATAGCCAATTTATTTTTCCGGCTGATCTCCAACAAAGAGTAACCAATCTTGTCATAATTTCAAAGTTCAAATTTCAAGTTTAATAACTTGAAGTCATTGAAGACTTGGCCAATACATTACTTTTTTAACAATCTGCAGAAATACACTATGCTTTCGCATTTCCCTGAAATGCGACACTTACATAGTTCAAAAGTTTAACTGCTTTTGACACACCTTCGGCTCTTTGCAAAAAATGTGGAGAGAGAGAGAATTCCCAAAGGTCATCTATTTTCATGTATTAAGCTGTTTTAAAGACATCGCCATCTTTTTTAGGGCACCTTCAGCTTTCTGCGAAAAATATGAAGAGAGAGAAAAATCCCGAAGGTCATCTAAAATAGACGAGGAATGTTCCAGTGACGTCCTCGTCCGTGTCAACGATGCTGAATTATTGACCGTATATACTATGGACAGTTGTCACAAAAGCCATATACTTCCAAGTACAACAGCTTTCCTAATTAGGTTACAAGCATTCAATATAATTAATACATGGATGAAGTCTATAAATAGATCATCCAAGCACTGATTACGAGCTGCTCCATCCATAAGATGCATTTTTGAGCCTCCCAATTACGCCGTCATTTTTTGTTGTCATTGCTATTTGTATTGTGCTTCAGTCTAATATAGCAGCAGCTTGCTTTTATCTATGTAATATGTAGATGAATGCTTGTTGTGATTGAATGCACTTTCATTGATGTTTGATCGCACTTGTTTACTCACTGTGATTAGAACCCGGACGTCTACGACTCATCAGTTTCTGATCAGACGATGGTTGTCTTTGACGCCTGAGGAACTCGCGATATCATACTACTCTTCCATTTATATCAAAACTATACTTCACGTTGAATCTGATTTCAATAGTACCACATACAAACCGTCTCTAATCTCTTCGGTGGATTGTACTCTTGTTTTAGAGTATGAATTAATTTTTTAAGATCCTGTTGGGCAATCACAATGCATTAAGCTATGATCATCTTTAGCATAAGTTGTCTATTAGATTGTTTTTGCACCTAGCATCCGATTAAAATGGGAGAGTTGTTCCGCAATATTTTTGCTCTTTTCTCCGTTCTTGTTCTTCCTATCTCCCTTGTCCCATCAGATTGGTATCAGAGCTTAGCTCAAATAAACCAAGACATTAACTTTGTTCTATTTGTGTACTATTATCATGTCTCATATAGGTAGCTCTTCATCTTCATCACTCAATGAAGCTAGAGTCATTGACAAGTTCAATGGTTCTAACTTCTACATTTGAAAGTTAAAACTTAGAATGATGTTGATAGATAGAGATCTTTGGGATGTAGTAGAAGGTGCAGACCTGAAACCAGAAGATGGTGATCAAGCAAAGGCCTAGAGGATCAAATATCAGAAGGCCCTAGCATGTATCACACTCGATCTGGCCGACTCCCAAATATCTCACGTTATCACACGTGCAAAATCTCTAAGAAAGCACTGGACTTGCTATCAAGTCTTTTTCACACTAAAGGTGAGCATGGTGGATCGCGCAAGAAGCTTTTCTGCAGATATTGCAAAAGAGCTAATCACGACATCAAGGAGTGTCACATCAAGGTCTACAATGAGGCAAAGAAGCAACAACAACAACAACAGCCAGACTCCTCCAACACGGTCGAATTCAAGGAGCAAGGCACACACTTGTCAATGGCTTACAGCAGCAGCGAAGCCTGTGATAGCTGGTACCTAGACAGCGGTGCTACCCAACACATGACCTCTCACAAGGAATGTTTTACGGAGTACACAGCTTACAGCAAAGACCAATTAATCTACCTTGGAGATTCTAGCACCATACGTGTGGAAGGCAAAGGAGCAATGAAGATCAGCTTCAACAATGATCGGTCCAGTTGGGTTCCTAAAGTCCTCAGTTGTCAAAGAACCTGTTATCAGTTTCTAAGATAACTGATGAGGGCTACACTGTTACTTTCTCATCTGAGCAATGTATAATACTCGAGGAAGATACTACTCTGACTACATGCACTAGAGTCGGAAACCTTTACCTACTCTCTAATTCAGTTGCATTAGCTAGTATCTCTAATGAAAATGTAAACAACAGTGTTGTTCTGTGGCATAGTGGATTTGGACATGTAAATACAAGATCATTTTCCTATATGCTTTGTAATAATTTAGTTGATGGTTTGAATCTTCTGTCTTCATTAGATAGGAAGTCTTTCTTTTGTGAATCATGCATCTATGGGAAGCACTCTAGAAACAAGTTTCCAAAATCACATTCCATCAAAACAAAGCATGTATTAGATCTTGTACATAGCGATCTATGTGGCCCAATGCGAACTCCGTCATTAGGAGGTGCAATCTATTTTATCACTTTCATAGATGATTATTCTAGATGGTCTACAGTCATGTTCATTAAGCACAAATCTGCAGCCTTTGAATGTTTCAAGAGATTCAAGGCCATGGCTGAGACACAAACGTCTAGGAAAGTGAAGGCACTCCGAACAGATTGTGACGGCGAATACATCTCTAACGAGATGTCCGACTACATAGCTAAACATGGTATTAGAAGACAGTTCACCACTTTCTATTCACCTCAACAGAACGGTATTGCAGAAAGGAAGAATCGAACTCTTCGCCACTCAGCTAGTTCCATGCTACATTAAGCACACCTACCTGCGAAGTTCTGGACAGAAGCTATTGCCACAACCTGTTACGTACAGAACAGATTTAGCACCAAAGCCGTCAACAACAAGACTCCTCATGAAGTTTGGCATGGGCACAAGCCTAATGTCGGCCATCTAGAAATCTTTGGTTGTATAAGTTTTGTTCACATTCCTAAACAGCTTAGGAAGAAACTGGATCATAGGACAAATAAATGTATTTTCATTGGCTATCCTGATGAACATAAAGTTTATAAAGTTTATGATCCATCCACCAATGTAGTATTTGTCCCTGGGATGTAATATTTCAAGAACATACATACTATGATTTTAAACAACCATCGATAAACGATGCTATGTCATTTCATCCTATTTTACGTAGCATGGATCAATGTTGATGTTCCTTCTATAGAACCTGCAGCTGGTCAATCCAACATCCAAGGATCCTCATGGACTCGGACAATTCCTGAGAGGTATGCACCTCAATCATTCTGGACTTCATCAGAAGAACCAGAGAGCCTAGACGAAGCAATTAACTCCAAGGATGCCGTGAAGTGGCAAGAAGCTATGGAAAGCGAGTATAACTCACTTTTGACTATTTAAAACTGGCCGCTGATCGACTTCCCCACTCACAAGAGAGTTATCAACAACAAGTGGATCTTCAAGAAGAAGATCAACTCTGATGGTTCCATTGCAAAATGGAAAGCACGACTGGTGACTAAAGGATTCACTCAAGTCCAAGGAGTGGATTATCAAAAAAATTTCAAGCCTATCGTCAAGATGCAGTCAATCAGGACTCTGATTGCATTAGTAGCCGCAGAAGACCTCCAAATGCACCAAATGGATGTCAACATAGCATTTCTCAATGGCAATGTCAAAGAGGAGCTATATACCTTCCAACCGAAAGGATTGGAAGTCAAGGGCCAAGAGCACAAAGTGTGCAAGAAGATGCCCAAAGCAATCTACAGTCTGAAATAGGCCGCAAGAGCATGGTTCGATAGAATCAACTCTTATCTCGTTCAATTAGGATTTGCAAACAATTCAGCTGACTGTAATGCTTATTCAAAGCATATAGGCACCAATTCAATTTACATAGCTCTTTACGTAGATGATGCATTTATTCTGTCTAATGACACATCTCTACTACACACTACTAAGAGTGATCTGTTAAAGGAATTGACATGACTGATTCAGGAGCTGTCCATTCTTTGTTAGGAATTCATATTACTAGAAATAGACTTCAGAAGAAGATCTATCTTAGTCAGCAGGCATATCTAAAAGGCATTTTAAAAACGTTTCATATGTCCGATTGAAAACCAATTGATACTCCAATGGATCCAAATATAGTATTGACTAAACCTTCTTGTGTTGAGATTGATAGTGAAGTACTCGACTTAGCGAAGTAACTTTATCATTCACTCATCGGATCTCTAATGTATGCAATGTTGTGTACTAGACCAGATTTAGCATACATTGTTAGCATGTTAAGTCAATTCATGTCTAATCCTAGAATCTCTCATTGGAAAGCATTAAAGAGAGTGATGAGATATATTTAGGGAAGTTTAGACCACATTTTATGCTATGATGGAAATGCTATTGACCCACTCGTCCTACGAGGCTACTCCGACTCAGATTGGGGAGGAACAGTCTCTACCAGAAAATCTACCTCCGGGTTCTGTTTCTATCTGGCAGGGGGACCAATTTCGTGGAACTCAAGGAAGCAAAAATTGTTGGAAATTAAGCCCACAGTTTCCTCCTTTGTGAATGACTAATTTCTATTTCATGATCATTCTTGCACATTTATTGATAATTGATCTAGGGTCAGGTGAAACCAACTTTGGTTCTACGTATGCTCATCCGGATACCTGCAGGAATCACAAACTTAGACAGCCAATTTATTTGAAGAACGTCTACAATGGGCTTCCAGCTGATCTCCAGCAAAGGGTAACCAATCCTGTCATAAGTTCAAAGTTCAAATGTTAAGTTCAAAAATTTGAAGTCAATCTAGATATGCTCTTTCAATTCTAAAAAAATTCGATTTGAGCTTTTGTGTGGACAAGCTAAGTCAATTCATGCAAGATCCAAAGATCTATCATTGGAAATCGGCCAAGAGTCTTGAGATATGTATCTTCTACATATGATTATGGATTATTCTATAAAAGTGAAGATCTACCAATAGAAGCCTACTTGGACTCGGATTTTGCAAGTGACAAGATGGATAGAAAATCCACAAGTGCCTACACTATATTTCTTGGAGGAGATCTTGTATCTTGGCTATCCAAGAAACAAGACACTATTCACTATCATCTTGTGAGGCCGAGTATAAGGCCCTTACAACAACAACAAAAGAGGTGCTATGGATCAAAAGACTACTATTGGAGCTCAAGTGCATCAAAGATGAAGATCTACCTATGATCAAGTGTGACAACATCTAGGCTCAAGCCCTTGCCAATAATCCTATTTTCCATGTAAGGAGCAAACATATTGAAGTTGCACATCAATTTGTAAGGGAAAAGCTTATTGGAGGAGAGATCAACTTGGAGCACATTGGAACATCATCATGCATTGCAGATCTTCTCAGCAAGCCATTGCTCAATCAAGCTTAGATCCAATCTTGGCTTGATTCCAAGATCTATGCTGAATTAGAATAGATATCTTTTAAGGAGGAGTGTGAAAAATTTGTAAAAGTTATCTATGTTGAGTTTATGGGTTTTTTAGTCCTTTTGCACATGTTAGTAAGTGATAGGGCCAAATTTGGAATGTGATGTGGCTGGAGCTAGCTTAGGCTTTCTACATTTGTCATGATGAGAGAGGGTGAGTGACACTTTCTTATGAGTTGTCTTGAGATCATGTGACCAATCGAAAGAGAGAGATCCATAAAATTGCTCCAATCAAATTTGAGGGCCCTTATGTCACTAAGCCAATCAAATTAGGAGGAGAAAAAGAAGGGATTCAATCATATTTCGCTCTCCCTACCTCGAGTTACTACTAGTATTTGAGAGAGAACCATTTCTACACTTAGAATTTTTGTTCATTTCTCTCTTTACTTGAGAGCAAGCCTTTTCTATGCTTAGTTTTTTTTCATCATGATTTGCCTACATATGTGTATGTACTTTGGTGAATTATTTATGCATGTTCTATGTGCTCTTGCCTTAGATTTTTGAAGCTAGATCTTGAAATCCATTAAGTGCTTGATCTTTGTGCAATCACCCACATCTTAGTGACCAATCACACACTTTGGACTATCCCCACACGTGTGAAATCTTCACAAGGGAATGAGGTGGTGTTTGTGGTTTGTTATGCATTTACGAGTCCTTGAAAAAACAAAACACATTAATCCCTTTTGGATTTTATAAGCTTCTAAAAACATTATATGAATGTTGCAATTCCTGTAAGTTATCTTAATAGCAAACATTTTTTCAATTTACATCTTCACATTAGTTGGTGAGAATATCCTTATCAATCAATACTTGGATCTATCATGTATCCAATGGTCTATTGTGCAAGGCCCAGGCCCGACATCTCTTTAGCAGTTAGCTCACTAGGCCAATTTATGGCTAATCCTAGTATCACTCATTGGAAGGCTCTCATCCGAGTCATGAGATACATACGAGCTACAACGGTTTGTGCATCTACTATGGATTTAATAATGGATTTCATTGCTCGTGGAAGTCTCAACAATTGTTTCCTCGATTTGGCTCTTTATGTTATGTTTTCAAAACATGCATTCATGATGCAAAGGCATTAGATCTTGGCCAAGGATTTGGAAGACGCTCTAAAAAATTTTGCAACAACACTTATCCCCCTTTCGAACAAGGTTCATGATCATCTAAGCAATGAAAATCTCCCATGGAGAGTTTTAGCAGAGTCTCTCACTTCTCACACTTACGTAGAAGATAGTTGTTTTTTTGTTGTCCTTAGCAATGCAGAATTTCTGTAATGTTGGATGAAGCGGCCATCAAGTGTTACATAGGTCCTTGTTCAAATTTACAACTCGATTAGGAGTAACTTGTATTGTAAGCAAGGTTGTAAATGATTGATATCATGAAATTGCTTTCAGGTTATATGTTGTATTAACATAAAGGCTTCACTGCAGAAGGTTGACAAGTAGTTTCCTACTCTATGTAAATGTGGCATTTTGATACCATACGAACGAGAAACAAGTCAATCACTACATGTATCAGTATGGTATGTTAGTGGTTAAAAGGAGAACTAAAGCTCATAATATGAGACTAGGAAATATTTTAATTAGTTGTCAATTTAAATCTCAAAGATAAATAGGTTCAGTATTGGAATATGATTTTTACAGACCAAAGTTCTTAAAATGTAATAATTGACAATTCAAAGAAAACATGCATTACCATACCTCTAGTGATTTTGAAGGATATTTCACATTTTGCTGGCAAGAAATTGTGTAGGCTTTAGTCTAATGCACTCTTTCAATCTTGTCAATTAAAAAATTCTTTTCGAAGGATGCTCGCATCTCGTCTGAAAGTGGAAAACTCTCAACTCAACAACTTTCTCATTCAAAGTGGAATATTGGACTAGACTATGATACACTTCTGTACATGAGTGATATCTATGAGATGTATTGTGTTTTTCATCCAATTCACATGCATTGATTTGGATAATTTCTGGTGTATCTTCACATTTTGCACCAGACGTACACCAAAATGATTCTGTCAATCATACTTGCACAGTAAAAAGCTAACCAGTTTTGGTAAAAACAAACCTCAAGTATGGAAGATGCTTCTGCCATTCAAAAGCTTTTAGAAGTGAAAGCTAGATAATTGACAATGCCAGTGTTGCTTGTTTACGCATATGTTGTGTATGAATACTTTGAAGTATCATGATTTAGAACCAATAATGTAACAAAGTGATGTCACAGTCACACATGATCTTGGAAGCTGCTACCGTATTCCAATAGAAGTGAGTTTATGTTGATTCTGCTTAAGGCCAAGAACATATAATCAATTCATGAAAGTGGAGTTTCATAGTGAAAAAGCTTGAAACAATTTGTGAATTTCAATATGTAGAGAGTAACATTTAAGGGCTGAATTTTCACACCCCCAGTTTGATATAGAGATAAAATATTCTGATTACATACACTACTATGCTACAAAATTTTGAAGTTTTTTCTTCGATTTCGGATTTTAAAAAAAGATCTCATGAGCATATGAGTAACTTAACAGTAATAGCCACTGGAGGTTTGCCTTGGATTTACATGGGCAGAGTCCTCAGCACTCTCATTTCGTGAGAGCTTTGAATAGTGAATGCAGTTAGTCTTCACTAACTTTCTTCTTCTTTCCTGCAAGAATACGCGATATTTGGAGGCCTCTGCTAAACGCCTGGTTGAACAATAACCGAGTCTGAAATTCAGATACAAAAGGAAACCATGCAAGTATGGCAACTGGAGTAAAAAGCAGTAGTCCCATGATGAATTCGTATGTCCGACCCAAAGCTCTCACTGAATCCCACATTCCAATTTGCTCAACAAGCGGTCTGCATGCTTGAGCTATCTGAAAAAGAAAAACAATATAACAGTTAATAAGAATGAATCACCCAAGGGGCTTAGTCTTCAAATGAAAAAATCAGCTCTCTATGCATAGCTTATACCTTGAATGGAGACTACCCAGTTCTTTTGTTTGATGTTGGAAATAAACATCAATCCTCCAAAACAAGATGGAAAGGTTGCCACCAATTGACTTGGTAAAGGGAAATTTTCCTTGGTCAATCAGAAACGGTTTAGTTTCGAGGGATATATACGATATGCTCTGAGTAAATGTAGTAAGAACTCATTGTCCCCTCTATAAAGTATGCTAAAATCTAGAGTGCTAGAAATGAACCTAAGCACCCTCTTGGCTAATTTCCAATGATGGATCAAAGGAGATTGTATATATTGAATCAACCTATTGACACAAAAATTTAGATCAGGTCTAGTAATGGTGAGCTATATCAAGGAGCCTATGAGACTCCTATAAAGGGTGATGTCCTCAAAGGATCTTTCATCACAATCTATTTGGACTTTACCCTCAAATTGAGCTAGCCTTAGACAACTCCAAATCAATATGCTTTCATGTATGAGATTGGCCAAGCCATTGGTTCGAGATGAAATTGTTCTAGTCGAGTTCGCTATGCATCCTATTCCAAAAAAGGTTGTCTTCAGATAGATCATGTACACATTCATTGGAATTTCGTGCTTCTGATATGAGGAGAGAGATATCCATGGTTAGCACTCACATCATTAAATGTGATCTATGAGTAGGGGCATCGCCCGTTTGCATGCACTTAAGAAGGTTGGAGTGTATGAGCGACACAGCCTACTCACTTGCCTGTGTCAAGGTACTGCCAAGTGGCAAGTGTTGACTGTGCATGAAATTGACCATCTATCGATGTTAGGAAGGGTAAACAAAGGAGTGCTTGAGGATTATGCATAAAGGAGCCTAGAGAGAGGCATTCCTCACCATAATCTATGCAACAAAGGTTGGGAGGAGACAAGGCAGCCAGCTCCACCATGTTTCATGCTTTCTGATGTGTCTGATGTTATGTCCATGCAGGAAAATCAACAGGGCTCTAGGTTTTGAGTTAAGTTTCAGATTGGAGGCTGACAGGTAGATTATTGTAATCCTTTTCTTCTAACAGATGTTGCTTGGGCAATTCATTGGAGTCTCCTGTATGCTTGGCTATTGCTTGTAGGGCTTTAACCAAAGTTCTTCATTTATATCAATATATGTTATTGAGTTTATAGCATAGCTGCACTAAGATTTCAGAAATGCGGCCAGAAACACGTTTCTGAACTGCATTTCTGATTTTGGACAGCGTTTCTCAAAAACTTTTTTTTTTTTTTGGATTTTGGTGGGCAATATGGGTATCAGATTAAAGCTTTGATCAAGGGCAATGCATTTTTATAGGTTGCCACGTGTTATGGTTACAGTTGGGTCCAGTTTAGGGCAATTTTACGTCTAGTATAGGGCAAAATAAATATATAATTTTCTTTTTCCCTCAGCGATTCTGGATATAGAAACGCGTTTTTGGGAATGTTTTTGCCCAGAAACACGTTTCTGTGCAACTATGGTTTATAGTACTTTATAATATGGTCTCACGGGACTTTCTTGAGCAATTGGGTAGGCGTTAATCTTTTTCTCTTTCTAAAACACTCTTCGCATTTAGTGTCACAACTTTTTTTTGTGACCAAAATTAAGTTCTATTAGTTGCATTACTGTTGTAGCAAGTAGGTGCCCATAATGATGTAGCTTTCTTTGCTGGCCGTTTTCTGGAAACCCTAAATTCCAAAAGTTCTAGATTTTAGTTTTTGGGAGAGCTCATTTCTTTCATCCCTTTTCGTGACAAAGTTGAAAACAATCATATTAATGAAGTGCTATGCTAAGACAAGACTATTGATCCAATTTTCATATCACACGAAGCTCTAAATCAAAAGATCTTGCAAAGTTTTCAAAAGGTTATTTTTTTTTCACTTTTCATTTTTAGTTGTTCTTTCTGCATGTGATTGGATCTTGTTATTTCCTATCTTTCCTTGATCCTCAACATCCATTTTCTATCCATTTTGAGCTTTTAAAAGTGAAATTTTTGAAACGACAAACCTTGGTAAATAATTGGAATATTTTGTTTAATGTTCTAAAAGATTTTGTTTTATATTTTTTTTTTGAATCTTTAAATTCTTTGTTTCTCAAGAATTTCATTGCACTTTATGGTTTTCCAATCAGATATCTCCAATCTTTCACTAAAACATGTTTCATCCAACGAAAAGTCTATTTCAAACGGACAGTTTGAAATGGATTTTAAAATTAGAGGGAAAATAAAAAACCTCCTAGTGTGTGTGTGAAAGTTTGGCACATAAGACTTTAATTAGAACTTGGTAGGGAATAGTAGAATGAATACCTTGTGCATGTGCATTGTGTGATGCATAATTGCACAGAATTGCATTTCTGGGAGGAGACGTTTCGGAAACCGCGTTTCTGAGAAACGCGTTTCTCCTCCCAGAATCGCAAAATAAAATAAAAAAATAAAAAAAAGCTGAAATTTTTTTAGGGGATCAATGGTCAAACCAGCATTTTGCCTCTCAGAAGTGCAGTAGATGGGGCACAAACAGATCTTATTTTCAATAGCTATTTGGTTGTTATTTGCTCTGGTTTTCAATAAATGCTCAGGGGGCTCTGGGGGCAGTAGCCCCCCGAGAAACAGGGGGTCCGAGGGGCGGTAGCCCCCCGGTGGGGGGTTTGGGGGGCAACGCCCCCCAACGGCAGGGTCCGGGGGCTTCCAACTCCCTGAGCGGTAAGGCCTCTTCATGACTTGGCCTTCCAACTCCCTGATACGAATTAAAATTTAAGAGTGTGACTTTGTCCAAGCTAGGATTAAAAGCCTGGTTAAGACTAATCCATTTAGTGTTAGGGTCTTCTTGAGAGTCCACTTTCACATGTATTGTGAGCTCTTCTCATAATTCATCTACTATTTTTTGGTGTTTAGTTGAATCTACATACTTCAGGGTTTACTAGAAATTACAGGAGGAGCTGAAAATAGGGATACTAAACTAAAACCAGAATTCAGAAAATAGAGGAAGAATGAGTGTAGGATGAGGCCCAAAGATGAAAAGAACAAAACCATGCCATTATCAACTTAAGAGAATCCTCGAGAACATGTCACCAATCAAACCATCATACAAATTATGGCTATATGCGAAATTTAAAGTATTACTATTCTTTCGTGGTGTTAAGAAGTTGAGATGCTGATTTGAGTAGCAGCTCATGAAGTTTGTAGACATGTCTGACACAATACAGGACGTTTATCCCGCATGACATGATGAGTGTCTTTTAAAATTTTGACAGATGGGCTACGATTAAGGATAGCCATACGGAGAAACCCAGGTGAAAAGATCCACAAATATCGATCAGCATAGAAAAGTAGAGAGATGAATCTTATGCAGTTAAAGCCAGCTTTCTCTACATTCTTCAAAGAATTGTTCTTCGATCTCAGCACTTGTTCTTAACTTTTTATGCTACGAGATAAAACAATTTCTATCAAGGAAGAAGAATGTAGGAGGAGAACAAAATTGGAAAAAAGAATTTGTGAGGAAAGAATAAAACAAGAAAAGATGACGATGAAAGGAAAGGGACAAAAGAACAAAGAAACATTAGGAGGAAAGAACAGAAGAAGGACACAGAAAATGGATAGAAGGGAAGACTGGACTGCTAATAATCAGATTCCCATTTTGTTCTCTAGATTAATGTACCGCATCTTGAAAGGGGACTTTGGGTGAAAAGAGACTTGGTCATATTTTTCTTGAATATATCAAACTTAAACCATCAAGAAGGTCAAGAATGGGTCTCATATCCCCTACTACATTGGCTAGTGACCAAAACAGGATGCATCCTAACTAACAAGTTGGTATTGTTGCTAGCTCTCACTATTTGTCTCTCAATTGAAATGCTATTTGCAAAGTTTATGTTCTCTTGATGGTCACACCCACTACTTCAGACAAAAGTGGTTTGTTGTGGCTTTGTATTCAGGGACTCTGAAGGATGTAGAGGAACCACAGCAATCCATCCCGAACTAAGTGACGAAACTCCACTTCGGTGACAATATTGTAGGGCACTACAACATTTTAGAACATTTTCAACCCTAATATCCAGGCTTCTTCAAAGCAAAATAATAAAAAATCATGGGAGAGAAACTAACTTTTCGTCTCCCACTCGGACCTTCTAGGAAACTACTCAACTTGACACTATAAGAACATGTAGTTTCGAGGCTTTTTCTTTACAACACCGTGAAGAGTTCTTTCTCCTCTTACATGCTGAAAGTGCACCCTACGAGTTCACGGATCAACAAAGTGTCATCATAACGGTAAGCTTTTTTCTTCCTCTTACATTACTATCTCAGCGCTCTACTCTCATAATGATAGTTCTTTAATAGCCCCTAGCTATTGATGATGCTTGCTCATCACACAAAAGCATGCATGATGTTTTATGGTAGTGGTCCCCAGCGGTGGACATACTAAATGCCTTTGCTTAATAAAATGCAAGCACATCCTACCCAAAGGGTAGCGATGGAGGCTTCTTTCCTACATACATCTCTGAAAAAACATTTTGATGGCCACGCTGACATACTGCGCGGCCATCAAAATGTTTTAGGCCAAAAATTCCAAATTTGGCCTAAAACTAGCTAGGAAATGTTGACAGTTTTCATAGGGTCCTCTGGTTATGGACTAGGTTTGCTCAAAGGGGCATCGAGATGGTTCAAATTTGTTCATGCAAATAATGGAATCAAAAGAAATAGAGATTTAGTGCGGCCAATTTGCAGACTTGTATTTCTTTTTCTGTAAGATAAGTCATCATAATTCAAAGATTGATAGGAATAGGTGCAAGGAAATTAACAGAAGGAAGACTCCAGAGTTTCTAAGAGTGGATTTGTACTCAATGACTCTAGCAGGAACAAAAGGGACTTGGCAACTTTTGGATTGACAGAAATCAAAGGAGGAAAGGTCACCAATATCACAAATATCTTGAGAGAAGATCTCAAGGTGAGAGGCATTGTCTTCATTTTTCATAAGGTTTCCATTTATAGTGATATTTGGATGTTTGATCAAGTTCTGGCATGATTATGGATTGCATTGTTGATCGAATCTTACTAACCTTTGTTTTGTGAGTTGAACTTGTGGATTAAAAGCATATTTCAAGTCTGTTGAAGATCAAAGGCTGAGAAGAAGCTATTTTGGATCAGATCATCACATCTAATCATTTGTTGATTGTGAGGCTTGTCCATATTCAATACTAACAATGTTCTTTTCATTCTATTGTTGACAATCTCCATTTTTTGGATGAACACTCTCCTTAAGTGGATGAACTTTCTCCTTAAGTGGATGACAAATGCTCTTTTGACTGAGTTTGTAATTCTCCTAAAGGCTAAGAAAAGCTCCCATTTGGATGAAAAATTTCCTTTTGGGTGAATATATTGTAAGCTCCATTGTGAAGAGCATATTGTAAAGATTGTCATCAATTTTGGCATAAATTTTGATGTACTTTGTTGAGCATGTAAGTAAATCTCCTTATGTTATTTGATTGGAGCATTTGCTGGAAGGTTTTAACCATGATGAAAATGTGTTTTTAGGTTATTAACAGGTTGAGGAACATTTTTGTCTAAAGATATTCCAGGAATCTAAAGTATCTTTCTTGTATTCTTTTGGCAAAAAGTGGGCTTTAATTTGTTTTTTAAAGCTATGCCATGTAGATGCAGGTTCGTGATTTGATTTCATAGCTGAAAATAGGGATACTAAACTAAAACCAGAATTCAGAAAATAGAGGAAGAATGAGTGTAGGATGAGGCCCAAAGATGAAAAGAACAAAACCATGCCATTATCAACTTAAGAGAATCCTCGAGAACATGTCACCAATCAAACCATCGTACAAATTATGGCTATATGCGAAATTTAAAGTATTACTATTCTTTCGTGGTGTTAAGAAGTTGAGATGCTGATTTGAGTAGCAGCTCATGAAGTTTGTAGACATGTCTGACACAATACAGGAAGTTTATCCCGCATGACATGATGAGTGTCTTTTAAAATTTTGACAGATGGGCTACGATTAAGGATAGCCATACGGAGAAACCCAGGTGAAAAGATCCACAAATATCGATCAGCATAGAAAAGTAGAGAGATGAATCTTATGCAGTTAAAGCCAGCTTTCTCTACATTCTTCAAAGAATTGTTCTTCGATCTCAGCACTTGTTCTTAACTTTTTATGCTACGAGATAAAAAAATTTCTATCAAGGAAGAAGAATGTAGGAGGAGAACAAAATTGGAAAAAAGAATTTGTGAGGAAAGAATAAAACAAGAAAAGATGACGATGAAAGGAAAGGGACAAAAGAACAAAGAAACATTAGGAGGAAAGAACAGAAGAAGGACACAGAAAATGGATAGAAGGGAAGACTGGACTGCTAATAATCAGATTCCCATTTTGTTCTCTAGATTAATGTACCGCATCTTGAAAGGGGACTTTGGGTGAAAAGAGACATGCATGGAAGGTTGCTTAGAGATTGTTTCTGGTAGTTGGTGGGTCCAAAATGATCTTTTGGTGATATTTACGATACAATCTGAACCCATGTTGCTCAGCACATGAGCACACATTTTTTGTGAAAAACCTGAAGATAGAATACAATTGACATCGGAAATTCCTACTACCACTAGGCATCTTTCAGCAGGTAGCAGGTAAAGGAGGAATGAGTGGATAGATTGAATCAACAACAGGAGAAATGAAAGAGATTATTGAAAATAGAAGCATCACAAGGTAACTTGTAGAAGAACCAAGATAACTCACAAACTTTTAGCAGAACAAACTTGCAACATTTGTTTTTTCCTCAAAGGGCAGACGTGCACTTACATACTAGAACAAATATGAAGTTCAATTTCACTGCATCGAGTCTATCAGAGGGCTGTAATTGCAACATGCATAATGCTGTCAATGGTTACTATGGCTGGGGTGCATAAAACTGAGGAAGCCTAAATGTATAGATAATCTGGTCTGTGACTATCAGCACTTCCTAACAAATCAAACTTTTATCAAAAAAGGGTGGTGCAAGGAAGAATAGAATATCATACCTGGAGTAGGCCCCAGCCTGTGGGCATAAAAGCAAGGATACATTTCAAAAAGGTCCCCCACCGTGAGGTGCGCAAATAGAAAAAGTACAACAACGATTGACACAAAACCAATGAACAATAATCCTTTCAGCAATCTGAACATAAGCTGTAAATCTGCCTTGAATCTCTGTCTTCCAGCGGATATTATCTGCCAATTTTTCCAGGAACAACTTGTTGATTATTCAGACCAGTTATATTTCATGACAGTATATGAGCACTTGATGAGGGATTGCCAATAATCCCTGCCTACTCCCAAAATCTTTACATCAATTTTCCAGCTTAAAAACCTTCCTCAATGGATTGACATTGCAAATTGAAACCAAGCACAAAACAGATTTCAAGGAAAGAATCCCATACCTTAACTATACCGAGAACAGCAACAATCACCAGCCATGAAAGCCCGTATATCTGTGAAAACGTAACGTTTATGGTTAGGAGAAAAATTTCATAATGGCATTGCATTCCTGACAGCCTTGTCTACTAGTAGAAAAACCATACTGGAAAACCACAAGATCACTCCAGTTAAATGATAGAAGGTTCAACATGCAAAGGTGCTAGGTGCTCACCGACAAGTTTTTATGATGGTGAGTGATATGCAAATGATACACAAGGCCATATTGGTAAAGAAAGAATCTCATGGACAGCAGGACTTCCAAAATTCGACCACGAACTCCTGTGTACTTCAGATGTTCTTGCTCCTCTTCCCACCAAGATTCCCAGCTTTTGTTTGCAGGAACTCCAATTCTCCCCTTGCTGTAAATCCATTTATTCCAATCATCCCAGTCCTCAACAATCTTTTGCCATTCAAAGCCTGAGGGGTTAAACAGAAAAGGTGCAAATAGCCATGTTCCAACTAAAAACCACATTGAGAAAGTGATCAAAAGATAAGCAATGGCACTGCTGGGGGATGCTCCGTATACGTTATACACAATGAGTAGCATCATGATTTCGAAGCCTTTAATAAAGTGACTTCTAGAATACAATCGGTAGTTCTCCGCGAACTTTTCATGCCTGACAACAAATCCTCTCCCAGTTGACCTATACTTTGCACCTCCATGGAATATAGTTCGACCATAGAAATGGGTCTTTGTTCCCAGAGAGAAAGTAAAGAAGACAGAAGCGAGTTGTAGCTGCATTATGACAAAGTCACTAAGAGCAGTCCGAAAGCCTCTTTCAAGGCCAATCTCCATTACCATAGGCAAGGCCATCAGGAGACCCAATTGCACTAATGACTGAGAGGCCAAAGCTGCCTGGAGGGATACATCATTCTCAAGTTTTGCACGAGTAAGCAAGGACTTTTCGAGCCCACTTAAAGCTATGTACAATCTCCCATAAAGGAAAACATAGACAGTGAGGACTACTAACTGCAAAATCACACACAGTCATGCATAATCAATTCAACTACTGTTAAAGGGATGACTTGTTATGTAAATCAATTTTAAAGCTCAAGTCACACACGACACAAGGAAACTGTCAAATAACAACACAAAAAAGAGCACTTGAGAATGTGCTGTCAGACTTCAGGATGCTTGCTTGTGAAAGACCTGTTTGAGCAAAATCGGAAATGAAAATAAGACATTCAGCTCCAACTAAACCTCGTCAACTCCCAACTACGTGCCCAATGGAATGGTGAAATCACTTTTGGCACACTCCGAACACTTTATTTGCTGCAATCATTCTATTTTCTGTACCATACTTGCAGGTACAGTCCGGGTGCCCTTCGTTTCGAGTTTGTAGCCCTTCGTTTGGCTCAAAACGAATAAAGGAGGCAAAATTAAGGGCTTTTTTACTTTTTGAACCAATTCTTTTGTTTGAAGGGACTTCAACCTTCAGTGAATTTGGACCCAACTCAACTTTCAAAGTGAATATTTTTATTAAAATTGAATGGCTAAATGCCCTTCAGCCCCTTCTAATGAAGTTTCCCATGGAAGGAAGGAGATCCAACGATCTTTTCACATCTCACGGTCTCTGTTGCTTGCTGGAGGTTCGATCTATCCGCTGATCAGGATGGACTCACATCCGACAACTACCAATCAAATCGCGCACTAACTCGGAACCCTGCAGCCGCTGGCTCACCTCAGAATGCTACAAGTTCACTCGCGATGGCCGCGTGCGAGCCTCCCGTGGCTCCTCCTTCTCTTCTCTCATAACTTTGGGTATGGCTACTCTCTGAGATCTGATCCAGCTCCCTAGTGCTTCCACGACCAGTGCGGCCAGCTCAGATCCGATTGAATTGATCAGGGCACCCTCCTTCCTACTTTTATAGCAACAAAAACAGTTGAATACAAAGAGAAATCCGCGTTTTTGAGCTTCCAAATCCTAGCCCAGGGTTTTTCACAAAAAACTGATCTTGGCTTCCTGTTCACAGTTCTTTGACAAGCCAATCCTCTTCCTCTGAGGTCACCTTACTACTAGGAGTGTGATGCTTCAAACCGTTCTCAAAACGGTGTTCGTTTGAATGCACACCCTTTTTGTCTACAACCCGTTGTAAATCCCAAACTCTCCGAAGATTGTACTTTTCCTGAAGCTCTCTTCAACGATGACACTTTATTGTGTACACTCCCTGTATGGCTCTGATACCAACTTAGAATTTGCTTCAAACAGGAACACAGATCATGTTACACAGTAACACAGATAGAAAACACTTTCCACAGCAAGCTCACATAGCAACTGTTTTTCTCAAAATGAAATTACACTGTACATATAGTTCTTTACTCAGGCAACCCATGCATGACCCAGGTTGCCATCGGTGGGACACGTGTCCCATCGACTCACCCCGTGGCGAGGCCAATTGATCCTTATCGACTGATAGGACCCACAATATAGTAGCACAGTTATTTTACTTTAATTCTAACTGTAGTACATGAATGGGCAGCAAATATTGTTGAATATTTGATGTTAGGCCAACCTAACAACTCCTTGACAAAACTACAAAAGAAACAATTGATTATTAAGGCACAACCTTATCAATTGATTGTAGGCTAATTGTATCGTCGTGGAATGGATGATAGTTTAAGAAGATATGTTTTACCACATGAAAGTATCTGATCTAATTATGTTATCACATGATGGAATGAGAGGTGAACTTTTCAACATATATGACTGTTCGGAAACTTTTACAATTAGGATGTTGGTGGGTCACACTCATAAGGATACAAAAAATTTTATTCAATCATGTGTTGTATGTCAACAAGCAAGACATCCTACGAAGTAGAATTATGAACATTTGCATCTGGTTCTATCACAAGCACCATTCAAGAAATGGGGACTTGTCTATGTTGGTCCTATTTATCTTGCAGAAAAAGGATCTCAAGCCTGATATATCATCATAGCAACTAATTATATGACCAAGTGGGTTGAAGCAAAAGCAGTTAGAGTTGTCGATGCAAAATCTACGACTAAGTATCATTGTAGATTTGGATGTCATATCGAGATCATAAGTGATCGTGGAACACACTTTGTCAATGAAACGATCAAGTGTCTGTTGGAAGATTTTTTTATTATCCATCGGTCTACTACTCCGTTTTATCAAAGGGGTAATGGACAAGCAGAATCTTCTAATAAGATTTTCTGCAATCTTATGACAAAAATATTTGAAGCAAGTCGTTCTGATTGGGAACATAAACTGCATGCAGCGTTATGGGCATTCAGAACAACTTATAAAGTTAGTACTAATCAGACACTATTTCAGCTTGTCTATGGTCAAGAGGCGGTTATGCCAGTTGAATTCTTAGTACCATCTTTATGCATAGCAGCAAGGAATGGTTGGATGATGCGAAATCTTTACAAATGCATCATGAGGCTTTGCATAAACTATGTGAAACCAGATTGATGACAGTCCATGCACTAGCAGCAAAGAAAGCACGTCACAAGGCACGACACGATCGTCACTTGCATAAAAAAAAATATGAAGGAAGGAGATCTAGCATTGATGTATAAGACCAAAGTGATCAAAGGTAAATTGAAATTTACAGGTGAAGGACCATATAAAGTGAAGTAAATATTGTCCTGCGGAGCAGTTATTTTGGAACACCTAGATGGAAGATGGTTTGACACCCCAGTGAATGGCAGCCGACTATGCAAGTTTTGGCAGCCAGTTCAACCAACATGATCAAAGATCTTCAAATTTTGCTTTTGTTGTTTTACACTACTTGTTGATTCTTTTTTTTTCTCAAAAAGACAGTATAAAAGAAAAATTTTAAAGAAAAGAAAAAAAGAATGATGAAAAAAAGTCAAAAAGTCATCACAGAAGAAAAAAAAAGAAGGAAAATATTTTCAAGAATCAAATTTTGATAGAAAATGACCTAAAAAGTCATTTTTTGAACAAACAATGATAGGAAACTTCGTCGAGTTGCAAATTATCCATTTCCAATTGTAATGTCACTATTGATTCAAAATAGAGTAGGAGGCCAAACTCGAGCCAATTACATCCAATTCCGATTTACGTATATTGAGTTCGACAAAGGTTATTTTGCAGAATAAGTACTTGTTTTGAACTCAAGACAAGAGTTCAGAAGCCTACCACTTTGGGAACCTTTGCTAAGCATGCTACCATATTTATGAACCTTCGCCGACCTGATAGATGGATTCAGAATGCCAAAATTAGGTTGGACATAGGTCCAGATCCTGAGTTTTTTCATTAATTGTAGTATCTAGGCCAAGGATTGACTTAGGCGAGATTTTAACTTTCGCCAGATGTTTAGAACCTTCGCCGAGCCACACCATTGGTTAGGAACCTTCACCAAGTTTTTAGAAAGCTTTTTTTATAGTACTGAATATGCCTACAAATTTTTTGTCCATAATTGATGTGCCAAACTACTACTTTGTCTAATGGACCCTCAAAATTAGCCTATAAAAGGGTTGAATTTGATTTCATTTCTCACTTTCGCTAGCAAAGCTCTTGTAAATTTTTCGCACGACCAAACTTTCACACAACTTTTTGATGCACTTTCAAGCCTTCTTTACTTCCAGTTTCTATCTTTTTCCATCATGTCTTCTAGTGATACCAGTATTGCACTTTGTTGTTAAACGTGATGTTCCATCTACAATGGACATCATGTCGCTTCCAAGAACAATCAGGGTGTCTAAATGGATAAACCTTGTTGAGCCCTTGCTCACAGCGATGGGGACTACGAGCATGACTTCTCAAGTAAAATCAACATGGATTTCATCACCATGGCATTTAGTACTTGGGACGAGGCCAAATCCAAGTTTTATAGCACTTTTCAGAGAGCTATCCACTAGGTGTGAGTTTCTGAGGCTGCCCTTGCTGCCATAGGAATTTCTTCTGAGACACATGTTAACTCAAATCATAAGCATGCCAAGTCAGTTATCAAGCCATTTATTGACACCACCATTGAACTATACCACACCAATGATGGTTACCTGGTAGAGGCCATTAGTGATCCAGTTGTCCTCCTGGCCACCACCCAGTTCTTGAACAACTTGTTGATGGTTGGCAACCTCATGAAGGAAAGGATCTTGTCCCAGATCCTCCATCGCGTGGTCGAATCTAATTATAAATTAGATAAGGGAGACTTGGAGCCTTGTGACTAGTACAAATTGGTCTTTGGAGAGCTGTGGATTTGCTCTATGAATTTTAGTGGAAATCATAGGATTTTTGATGAATTTAGTGAATTGTTTTACCTACAATTGATGGTTTTTGCAAGAAATTGGTTATAGGATCTGGTGTACTACGTTTTCCAGATTGTACTTACTATTTTACAGTCATTAATTACAGAATTTAATGATTGCATGATGTTTGAATAGTCAAAAGATTCACTAGATAGTGATATTGGAACCAAAAATTGGGGTTTTTGGGCCGTAAATGGGCTATGGAAGCCATGTTTGACTTGAATTAAGACTTTTAGTGCTTGCGTGCAATGTATTTACAGGGATTTCGATTTGATTGCACAAATTTGTGGATTTTCCCCACAAATTTTGGTCAAAATTGGTCATGATTTTTGGACTAATTTTGGGGTAGATCTCAAAATTCTCTACCAAGACTTGGTATGAACATTTTCAGAGATGTAATGAAGCTATCCGTAAGCTTTCATGAAGTTTGGTAGGGATTAGATGAATTTACAAAGTGCAAATAGGCCTTTACATGAATTTAGGCCCTTTAGCACATTTACATGTATAAAAATTAAAAAAATTTACAATATATAACAATAACTTGGATAATGTGGGATCATGAGGCTCCACAAGTTAAATGCAAAAATTCACAAGTTTCTTTTAAACCATCAGTTTTAAAAAAACTTAGCAAAACCAAGTCCTTACCAATAAACCAAAAAAACTCAATGTACTATAAGTTTTAAAGGTTAAAAGGGAAAGAGAAACTATTGTTAAGAAAATTACTAGTTATCACCCAACTAGATTTAAATCCTAACAACAAAATTTCCACCTTTTCAAAAAAATAAATTTGAACTAAGGCTACTAAACACAACCAGCCACATTCCCATAAGGAATATCAAACGCAAAGGCAGATAAGAGAACTAGTGCAGCTCGAAAGGAAGTCGACTACTTTGATACCAATTGTTATAACTCCCTAGGATCATCGATTGCCTTGAAGGTTCTGCAAACCCCATATTAGAGACGACGCACCATAACCACCCAACTGTAGAGTCACAACCGACCCACCCCCATGCCCTCCCGGTCTAGACTCCTATGATAACTGGCGTCCCATACCACCAGCCATCGCACTCGGCTCTCCCTAGCACACATCTCCTGGCTTGGAGATACATTCTGGCTCATGCATGTGCTCTCCATCCACCAACTCCCAGGTAGACTGAGTCAATGGAAAGAGGGAAACCCCACCACTATATAGGCATAGCACAGTGGGTCCCATCAAGCACGGTCCTGCCGACGACACATGACCGCGTAGGATGGTGACGCGTGGCACCTAAACATGTCGATAACTCCAGTCATGCGTCATGCCCCTTGCGAGGCCATCACTAAAAGGCGTACCATTATGGTACATAACAGAGAGAGAGAGAGAGAGGAAGATGAGATGTGAGTGATTTGTTGAACTATAGATTGATTACATTTGTGCATTTCATAGTAGTTTGGTTATTGTTTATTGGTTTGTGAACTAACAATGACTCTTTGAAAACATGATTAATGAATGGTTTGTTTCACATTGTTTTCTTTGTAGATACATTCGAGCTACAGAGGACTTTTGCATATGCTATGGAGAAGTCAATAACGACAATCTCCATCAGCTTTGTGGATATTCAAATGCGAGCTGGGGAGGAGATGTAGATATTCATAAATCCACATCGGAATTTACATTCTTCTTCAATGAAGGTCCTATCTATTGGAACAATCATAAGCAAACCTATATTGCTCATTCCTCCACAGAAGTAGAATACATTGTTGTCTCTCAAGCCTTTAAATAAGGAATTTGGTTGAGAAATTTATTGTCAGACATTAGTTTGAACCAGTGTACTCCATAATCAGAGTGCCATTGCCTTATTGGCCAATCCTAGGTTCCACTCCAGGAGTAAGCCCAAGAAACTTGATATCACTATGTCAGGAGTAAGGTTCTCGACAGAGATGTGATCTTAATGTACTACTAGATGCAAAACATGATCGCAAATGTGTTTACCAAGGCATTGAGCATTGATGCACACAAAAAAATTTATGCATCGCTTAGTCTGAAAATTAAGGCACTCACGGATCCAGATTAAGGGGAGGTGTTGGATTTATTCCTATCCTCTCCTAAATCTCATGTTAATCTAGTTCCATTCACATTGTTGTTGTTTTAAATGCATGATCGCACAGTCTGAAGAAATACTTTATTACTGAAAACAGACATCAAAATGGGAACCGACTTGTCAAGCGAGCCCGACTTGTCGAGGAAGCCCGACCTGCAGAGGAAGCTTGACTTGTTGAGGAAGTCCAACTTGTCGAGGAGCCCGACTTGGCTGACTTGTCGAGTAAACCCGACTTGGCCGACTTATCGAGGAAGCCTAACTCAGCCGATTTGTCAAGGACTTCTCACGCCCACCTCCTATACTGTGCAACCACCTTGATAAGGATAGCAGTAGCCACGATGTACTTCAGACGGCGGAAC
Organism: Diphasiastrum complanatum; assembly: GCA_029204225.1. NCBI lineage: Eukaryota > Viridiplantae > Streptophyta > Lycopodiopsida > Lycopodiales > Lycopodiaceae > Diphasiastrum > Diphasiastrum complanatum. The sequence goes on from CM055103.1 coordinate 55,269,600, forward strand.
ACTCCACCATTCTTTCTTGTACATACATTTGCACCAATGCAAATAGCACAAATTTCTATTGAGTGGGTAATTGAAAAGGTTTTCCTAAGAAGATTCCCTTCAAAACTTTAAAAATCAAGGTACCAAAATAAAATCACATCTTTTCGGTAAAGTTTTTTTTTTAAGTGCAGGCTTTTTGATTTTTTAAATCTTCAGAATGCACATACCATATTATCAAAAATACATTAGTAAGAAACTACACAACTATGTGCATTGCAAATTTGATATTGTTTTAAAAAATATCACAAACAAAAAATGAGCTTAAAATTCATATAGCTAATTAACTCTTCACTAGGATTTTGTTATAGGTATTTGCATAAATCATTAATAAATTATTCATATTTTAAATGTCATCTAAATATTTGGCATCTAGATATTTTCAAAACATTATAATGATGTATTAGATTGCATAAAAATTTCATAACAAATAAATTTATCAAAATGCAGAATAATAGTGCATAAATAAACAAGAACTTTTTATAAATCTAAGAATAAGCTCATGAAGCATAATATCTCAATTATATCATTGTGAATCTCATAGAAATAAGATTTTGATTTTCAAATTTGATTTTTCCAATAACATAAGGTTCTGGCCAATTACATTTATGTTTTCAAATCAATATCCAACAACATATATTCCCTAACATATCAAGCAATATCTAGTAACATCTCAGGTAGGGCCTTCCCTGCTGATTGAGAAGCTTGCCCCTCATCAATGACATCAGTAGCCCTATCAGTGAAATCTCGACGGGGCTCATTAACCCAATCATCCTCATTTGAAAACATATCAATCAACTTATTGATAAATCTTTTAGGCTTTTGGTAAGGGTTAACCAAAGACCTACCACCCTCTTAGTGTCTCAATTTCGAGTGATAGCTGGACATGAAATGACATTACTACATTGCTCATTACAATGAATCCGCAATCTCTTTTTCTCATGGGCATCATAGTAACCCACGGTCATCATTTCAAAAGAACTGATAAGCCGGCAGCCTTGTGCACGTTCAAGATTTGTTTTGTTCCTGCGTATGTAATACCATATTAGTAGTGCTCAATAGCATGACATGTAGCTTTTAGAGATGCAATGACTGATGACGATTGAGCCACGCTATGGAAAATCACACATCGCCATAAAGAAGGTGTTGTCAAGGCAGCAAAATCAATCACCAGCTTCATTATTTGAGGGTAAGGAACTGGTTTCAAGTCATTAATAGAGCCAGTCATTCTGAAACCATATAGAATATCCGCAATGGCAAGAGTATACTCATGCTTTGGGACTTCTTCTATCAATTTTGAGACATCTAAACAAACAATCCGATATGTAAATGTCCTCATCGGATCCAATAGACAAGTGAAGGTTTTGTAATCCTCGAACATTGGTAGGAGGGAATCTTTTAACTGAATTCTCATTCATTCTTCCTTAGCCCTCTGTGTATGCGACAGAAAGTTTGGAGGGCAATCCAAGTCCTCTCCAGCCTTTGCCTTCTTTGGCTGTAAAACCACAACAACAAATATATCTGTTTAATTATATATGTTAAAGAGTTAAATCAAAACATAAATATATAATTTCTACATTCTTACCTTATAATTCTGGAAAACCAAAAAGAATTCAGACAAAGCTTTCGTTGAGCTGGTAGTGCATCGAAATGGTGTGTCCAACTCGATGCAATGCATTGAGTTGGTGGTACAATTCGATGCAGTGCATCAAGTTGGTGTATTGGTATACCAATTGGTACACCAACTCAATGCACTGCATCTAGTTGGTCCACTACTCAATGCTCTGCAATGCAAGTATTATACTAAAAACAACAATAAATGACTGAATATCAAAATAACTTACTTCTTAAACTCAAGGTGCATCTCATCCATGCTAAGCTCCTTTGAGACAACCCGTGAAAGTACTGACACAATGGTGGTCTCATCCTTGATTCCCTGAAGAGATCTCCACCAGTGCCCCCTCATATCATCTGCAAGCTCCTCAATTTGAAGGTCAAGCTTTTTTGTAGCCTCTTCCCACATTCTGAAAATAGTGTCTTGAATATCCCACACTTGTCCTTGATGAAAAGCCAATTGAAACCATGAATCATATTTACGAAGGCCATGTGACTTTTCGAACTCATCAACGACTATTCCAACCTCTAGCAACCATTGGCGTCTCAATGCACCTTCAACTTTTTCGTGAGATTTAAGATAATCAGCATATTCATGGTGAAAAAACCTAATCTTTTCAACAAATGACATCCTGGCCTTGTAATCGTTATCATTATTGTGATCCCAGACAAGTAACTTCGCTTCTTCGAGTGTCAAATTACAGAATATTTTACATTCAACAAATCGAAAAATGCTGGTAGTCGGATAAGCAGCCACTAGATGTCAAAGCAGTTGCTTTCAACTTGCACACATACAAAATTAGTCCTTCCTCTAGAGAATACGATAATGCCCAAGAATTATTTGGCAATTTCTTAATGGAAGATGAGGAAGATTCTTTAACTGACTTTCCTTTTGGATCTTCCAATGTCTAGGCAATGGATCGGCTTGTCTGGCCTTCAACATTGTTGGAATCTGTGTATCAGGCAATATTCCTAAATTTTGGCTATCATGTGATAACTTTAGTCGTTTCTCCCTTTTTCAAGGGTTTGTTTCTTTTTGTGTTGGTGATACAACATTACGCACTGCATCAACTAGGTAACCATCTCGATGCACTACATCGAGCAGGTTAAAAAACCGATGTGCTAGTAATATGTTAGTCTAATTTCGATGCAGTGCATCGATGTGGGTAACAAACTCGATGCACTACATTGAGTTGTATCACCAACTTGATGTAGTGAGTTGGACACACTCACTCGATGCAATGCATCGAGTTGGACACGCCAACATCGAGTTGGTGGTCCATCTCGATGCATTGCATCAAAATGCTGTGTCCAACTCGAGGCAATGCATCGACTAACTTGATGCACTGCATCGAGTTGGACACACCAACTCGATGCATTGCATCGAGTTGGTGGTCCATCTCGATGCATTGCATCGAAATGGTGTGTCCAACTCTATGCAATGCATTGAGTTGGTGGTACAATTTGATGCAGTGCATCAAGTTTGTTACCCACATCGATGCACTGCATCGACATGTCCCTCATTTTCGATGCACTGCATCGAAATTCGACTAACATATTACTCAACCCTAGGAAAGCAGTGGCAAATTTTTTTAACCCTAGGAATCTGCAGCGAGTGATACCCTTAAATAACACTACAAACATACTTGCAGTTTGCTAAGGCAAGGGGGAGGGAATGTAGTGCAGGATCTTGTGCCTTCAGTCGCGCCTTCGTAGCTGCTCAAGGAGGATCTTTGCGAGAACGCTCTGCTCACCAAGAAATGTCGTGCTCAAATGATATTGGGTGGGCCCTTTTATACTTTCTCCCTTTTCAAATATGGAAAGTTGTCTTGTCAAGCTGAAAATAATTAAAATAATTTCTATTTTTGTCGTGACATGCATAATGTTGATTTTTAAATATTTTTTTCACTCGATTTACAGAGACCCTACCCACAATTCATCTTGTGAGGTGAGCCTCTCGTTTTCTTCATATGAAGGAGCCCCAATGGTCGGAGTAAACAACATATCACAAAATGTGTCAGGAGACGTGTCAAAAAATGTGTCAGAGGACGTGTCAAAGAATTTGTTAAATCCTGTGCATAGCAAGGACAATGGGATTTTATCGTTCTCATCTGTTGATGTCCCATTATATTTACGACCATGTTTTGGCGATAAACCAATATTCTCTAACGATATATTATCATTTGGGTCGTTTGGTTCTAACAATCATTGTGCCAATGTTGACACTTGATTTGAGAGTGTGAAAGTTGACATGCGCACTGAGTCAAGCAGCAATCAGTCAAATAGTGAGACTAATGAGAAAAATGATTACCAAGAATGTTCGCCAATTGTATTTCGTCGCAGGAGGCGTTCCTTTGGTAAGGATAGGAAAGATTTTTTGACAGCTGATCAACAAGGTCAGGAGACATTGCATCCATTTTGTTGCAAAGCGAATTGTTTAATAAAGTCAGGAAAACAAAAGATAAAAAGATGGAGAACTTTTTATTTAGGTGAGCAAGACGTCCTAGTGAGCAAAACGTGTTTCTATCCTCACAATTGATACCTTTTTAAAAAAAATGTTTGACTATAGTCTGGGAAATGACCTCGTTTGTAGAGGGGCATTTAAAATGTGTTGAGCCTCGACAACTCTCGACTAGAGAGGATAAAGTACAAAATTAATAAGTTCGGTCATAGCCAACCATCTCCGAAATGAGGTTGTGTTAATGTATGGAAAACAATTGTCAACATGTAAACAATGGCTTCCAACAGATGGTTTGAAATTCTTGATACATGTACCAGTTGCTCAGATGAAGTTTGCAAAGTAGATGCCTATGTTACTTGCCAAAGAAGTTAAAGATGCTGAAAAACAAACAAGACCTATTGATTATCGAAAGTGCATAGAAGAGCATAAACTTCTAATCGAGAAATCAAAAAAATATGTGAGAGAACATGATACTAAATGGTGGGATACATTTTATGAGGAGCAAACGGTGATATTAAGTAATATTGAGGACGACAAATGGGAACTCGCATTTGACTTCTGTGGCATGTCCATCAAAGTAATACCGAAACAGAGCACATATAGATAACAGAACATCATAAGTGTGTCAAAGAGACCAGAGAGATGTATCTTGGAGCAAGGCGGTCAACAAGCAGGAGGGACAGACTAGCCCAGATGTGGAAGGGTGACCTGCAAGATATCCAAGAGGGTACTTTGGTAACTACACTAGCAACAAATGATGATCTCGGTCACCCCTTTTGGATTGGAAACTACTCACACTTCATCGAGACGATATCACATTCAAGATTAAAGACATAATTGTGCATTGGTTTAAAATAGATCACATTGATCCATTCAAAGGGAGGTACAGCCTCGAGATGGTCCGTACAGTAGTGCATGGTAAAGGGAAGAAGCGGAAAACAAAGAATACTCCAAATTCTTCTACGACATGCACTGAGGATCTGATTCCTTCACCCTCTTGATTCCGACAAAAATTTCATATACAAATATGATTCAAGATGTTAGATCTAGGCCAAAAATGATTGTACTACATGCAAATTACTTCTATGTTAGAAAATTCAATCACTAGCTTGCTAATTTGATCAAACACACTAATAAAATGGCAATTGATTCAAAAGGTATGCAGAAATTGCTCAAATATGATGCTAAGCCTCTATTTACAATTAAAGTCACATTAATCTCATGATGTATATGCACATCAATCAAGCACATAACATCATCTCTACACAAATGTGGAAGCATGTCAAAATGAGATGATGATATCCCACCAAAAACTTCTCCAAATCAAATGTGAAGAAAGGCTTAAGTTCTCTAGCATAGGGCTTGCTATCGATAAATTAAAGTGATGGCTCTTTCTTTTCTCTTTAGGTGTCATATACTTAAAATAGCCATTATGTAGGACCAGAATATTGAATGTCTCAATTTTATGGAGAAGTCCACCTCATACTTCATCAAGTGAAAGCAGGGAAGAACAAAATTTGCTAGGGAAACAATGGATTGTGCGCAGGTGCCATGAGACTGTCACCAATTTTGGTGGGGGATAATGAACTTAACTCTATGACAAACCATGGTTCAAGTGGCACATAGACTAAATTAATGAGACATTAGTCAAATTTGTGATTGGCAATGGACCATTGAGTCCTATGTGTTACCTTTTCATTGGATACACAAATATGATTGAAGTTAATAAAAATTAAGAAAAGAGGCTCTTTTTGAGTTCAAAAGGGCCCTAATCATAGACTCTATTGTGGATCTGGGTCTCCTTGACGCCATGTTTTAGATCTGTCTCTCTCTCTCTCTCTCAAGTTTCAAACTCTTGTAATGGCCCAAGAGGGTGCTTCATCACTTGAGAGAAATGACGAGCTATTTAACTATGTTGAGTCCAATTGGAGTGGAGATAGCAAAGTATATTGAAAGTTGAACTATGCTGGAAGACTTGCAACTAGGGGCAACCAAAAGCAACAATTAATTGTTCTATAGTCAAAAGAAGCAAGGTACATAGGATTGTATCAAGCAACAAATGAGTATGTTTTCATATATGAGTAAAGAGCTTGGAAATTGAGATGAGTGATTTATGCTTTATAATGATAATCAATGTCATCAATAAATGAGTATGTTTTGATACAATATATAAGTAAAGAGCTTAGAATCGAGATAAATTAATTTATGTTTTGTAATGGTAATCAATATCATGTGTTTTTAGGAACATAGGTTTCCACAAGTGAAGCAAAGATATTGAACATTGTCTCATTGATTTAGAGCATAATTAGTTTTCAAATTTCCATTTAGGCAACTAGAGAAAAGACTGCAGATTTGATGACAACAACCCTTAGTAGAGCCACATCTTTGTTCCCAAAAAGCTGAAAAGAATAAACCTTTGCTATTTGCATTTCAATTGAGAGAGGGATATTGAGAGCTAGCAACCTGTTTTGGTCAATGGCGGATGTAGTGGGGCATATGACATGACTCTTGATTCTTAGAGTTTGATATATTTAAGATAATTATGATACATTGCAACAAATTAAAGATACAACTTTTGCTCTTGTTAAAATAGTCATGGCGTCTGTCTCTTGAGTCTTTGTGATTGGATTCCTTTTTTAATAGCTGACTTTCCTTCCATCGATAATCGCAAGAGGCAGGCCGATAGAATCAATCACCAAATTTTTGATGGGGAATGCGTTGTGTCAACTAGAGATTGTAATGATTGTCCAAGTAATGTTTTAAAGCATTTGTTTGACGTGTTGCAGTATCACTAAATTTTGTTGGCTGTGTCTTAGCCCTGTGTCTTAGCCTGTCCTGCAGGAAGTTCTCTTGTTGATGGGGTCGGTCTAGATTCTACTTGCCCTACAAAAACTAGCAAAATTGAAAAGAAATGCCAACAGCCCATACGAAGAGAGTTTGCAATAGGTGGTTCCAATCAAATTGTCTTTTTTCTATAAACAGCTGTAAAAAACATAAATGATGACAAATTGAGTTAATGTGAACAATTTCACGTAGCCATCCTGATTAAACCATACACCTGCTCCGGCTCATCCGAGACTTATTAAGGGTGACATCGCTCAAGTAGTTAGCTGGAACGCAGTACCGTTCAACCTGCTTTAGATAAAATTTACATCAATCAAATCTACGCCTTTATCATCTCCTTTGACCAGTACTCAACAATCATGGAGAAACTTGAAGTCAACTGATTTGAGGGTGGCTGTTGGCAAATGGCTGAACTAGACGTTTATCTCCAAAGCGTCCAGCTGCCAAAGCTTGCAAATATTCTATGTAGAAGAGTTCCCTGTACAAAGGACCCACCTTCGCATCCACTAGCTAATGTCATTGATGAGGGGCAAGCTTCTCAATCAGCAGGGAAGGCCCTACCTGAGATGTTACTAGATATTGCTTGATATGTTAGGGAATATATGTTGCTGGATATTGATTTGAAAACATAAATGTAATTGGCCAGAACCTTATGTTATTGGAAAAATCAAATTTGAAAATCAAAATCTTATTTCTATGAGATTCACAATGATATAATTGAGATATTATGCTTCATGAGCTTATTCTTAGATTTATAAAAAGTTCTTGTTTATTTATGCACTATTATTCTGCATTTTGATAAATTTATTTGTTATGAAATTTTTATGCAATCTAATACATCATTATAATGTTTTGAAAATATCTAGATGCCAAATATTTAGATGACATTTAAAATATGAATAATTTATTAATGATTTATGCAAGTACCTATAACAAAATCCTAGTGAAGAGTTAATTAGCTATATGAATTTTAAGCTCATTTTTTGTTTGTGATATTTTTTAAAACAATATCAAATTTGCAATGCACATAGTTGTGTAGTTTCTTACTAATGTATTTTTGATAATATGGTATGTGCATTCTGAAGATTTAAAAAATCAAAAAGCCTGCACTTAAAAAAAAAACTTTACCGAAAAGATGTGATTTTATTTTGGTACCTTGATTTTTAAAGTTTTGAAGGGAATCTTCTTAGGAAAACCTTTTCAATTACCCACTCAATAGAAATTTGTGCTATTTGCATTGGTGCAAATGTATGTACAAGAAAGAATGGTGGAGTGTTCCGCCGTCTGAAGTACATCGTGGCTACTGCTATCCTTATCAAGGTGGTTGCACAGTATAGGAGGTGGGCGTGAGAAGTCCTTGACAAATCGGCTGAGTTAGGCTTCCTCGATAAGTCGGCCAAGTCGGGTTTACTCGACAAGTCAGCCAAGTCGGGCTCCTCGACAAGTTGGACTTCCTCAACAAGTCAAGCTTCCTCTGCAGGTCGGGCTTCCTCGACAAGTCGGGCTCGCTTGACAAGTCGGTTCCCATTTTGATGTCTGTTTTCAGTAATAAAGTATTTCTTCAGACTGTGCGATCATGCATTTAAAACAACAACAATGTGAATGGAACTAGATTAACATGAGATTTAGGAGAGGATAGGAATAAATCCAACACCTCCCCTTAATCTGGATCCGTGAGTGCCTTAATTTTCAGACTAAGCGATGCATAAATTTTTTTGTGTGCATCAATGCTCAATGCCTTGGTAAACACATTTGAGATCATGTTTTGCATCTAGTAGTACATTAAGATCACATCTCTGTCGAGAACCTTACTCCTGACATAGTGATATCAAGTTTCTTGGGCTTACTCCTGGAGTGGAACCTAGGATTGGCCAATAAGGCAATGGCACTCTGATTATGGAGTACACTGGTTCAAACTAATGTCTGACAATAAATTTCTCAACCAAATTCTTTATTTAAAGGCTTGAGAGACAACAATGTATTCTACTTCTGTGGAGGAATGAGCAATATAGGTTTGCTTATGATTGTTCCAATAGATAGGACCTTCATTGAAGAAGAATGTAAATTCCGATGTGGATTTATGAATATCTACATCTCCTCCCCAGCTCGCATTTGAATATCCACAAAGCTGATGGAGATTGTCGTTATTGACTTCTCCATAGCATATGCAAAAGTCCTCTGTAGCTCGAATGTATCTACAAAGAAAACAATGTGAAACAAACCATTCATTAATCATGTTTTCAAAGAGTCATTGTTAGTTCACAAACCAATAAACAATAACCAAACTACTATGAAATGCACAAATGTAATCAATCTATAGTTCAACAAATCACTCACATCTCATCTTCCTCTCTCTCTCTCTCTCTCTGTTATGTACCATAATGGTACGCCTTTTAGTGATGGCCTCGCAAGGGGCATGACGCATGACTGGAGTTATCGACATGTTTAGGTGCCACACGTCACCATCCTACGCGGTCATGTGTCGTCGGCAGGACCGTGCTTGATGGGACCCACTGTGCTATGCCTATATAGTGGTGGGGTTTCCCTCTTTCCATTGACTCAGTCTACCTGGGAGTTGGTGGATGGAGAGCACATGCATGAGCCAGAATGTATCTCCAAGCCAGGAGATGTGTGCTAGGGAGAGCCGAGTGCGATGGCTGGTGGTATGGGACGCCAGTTATCGTAGGAGTCTAGACCGGGAGGGCATGGGGGTGGGTCGGTTGTGACTCTACGGTTGGGTGGTTATGGTGCGTCGTCACTAATATGGGGTTTGCAGAACCTTCAAGGCAATCGATGATCCTAGGGAGTTATAACAATTGGTATCAAAGTAGTCGACTTCCTTTCGAGCTGCACTAGTTCTCTTATCTGCCTTTGCGTTTGATATTCCTTATGGGAATGTGGCTGGTTGTGTTTAGTAGCCTTAGTTCAAATTTATTTTTTTGAAAAGGTGGAAATTTTGTTGTTAGGATTTAAATCTAGTTGGGTGATAACTAGTAATTTTCTTAACAATAGTTTCTCTTTCCCTTTTAACCTTTAAAACTTATAGTACATTGAGTTTTTTTGGTTTATTGGTAAGGACTTGGTTTTGCTAAGTTTTTTTAAAACTGATGGTTTAAAAGAAACTTGTGAATTTTTGCATTTAACTTGTGGAGCCTCATGATCCCACATTATCCAAGTTATTGTTATATATTGTAAATTTTTTTAATTTTTATACATGTAAATGTGCTAAAGGGCCTAAATTCATGTAAAGGCCTATTTGCACTTTGTAAATTCATCTAATCCCTACCAAACTTCATGAAAGCTTACGGATAGCTTCATTACATCTCTGAAAATGTTCATACCAAGTCTTGGTAGAGAATTTTGAGATCTACCCCAAAATTAGTCCAAAAATCATGACCAATTTTGACCAAAATTTGTGGGGAAAATCCACAAATTTGTGCAATCAAATCGAAATCCCTGTAAATACATTGCACGCAAGCACTAAAAGTCTTAATTCAAGTCAAACATGGCTTCCATAGCCCATTTACGGCCCAAAAACCCCAATTTTTGGTTCCAATATCACTATCTAGTGAATCTTTTGACTATTCAAACATCATGCAATCATTAAATTCTGTAATTAATGACTGTAAAATAGTAAGTACAATCTGGAAAACGTAGTACACCAGATCCTATAACCAATTTCTTGCAAAAACCATCAATTGTAGGTAAAACAATTCACTAAATTCATCAAAAATCCTATGATTTCCACTAAAATTCATAGAGCAAATCCACAGCTCTCCAAAGACCAATTTGTACTAGTCACAAGGCTCCAAGTCTCCCTTATCTAATTTATAATTAGATTCGACCACGCGATGGAGGATCTGGGACAAGATCCTTTCCTTCATGAGGTTGCCAACCATCAACAAGTTGTTCAAGAACTGGGTGGTGGCCAGGAGGACAGCTGGATCACTAATGGCCTCTACCAGGTAACCATCATTGGTGTGGTATAGTTCAATGGTGGTGTCAATAAATGGCTTGATAACTGACTTGGCATGCTTATGATTTGAGTTAACATGTGTCTCAGAAGAAATTCCTATGGCAGCAAGGGCAGCCTCAGAAACTCACACCTAGTGGATAGCTCTCTGAAAAGTGCTATAAAACTTGGATTTGGCCTCGTCCCAAGTACTAAATGCCATGGTGATGAAATCCATGTTGATTTTACTTGAGAAGTCATGCTCGTAGTCCCCATCGCTGTGAGCAAGGGCTCAACAAGGTTTATCCATTTAGACACCCTGATTGTTCTTGGAAGCGACATGATGTCCATTGTAGATGGAACATCACGTTTAACAACAAAGTGCAATACTGGTATCACTAGAAGACATGATGGAAAAAGATAGAAACTGGAAGTAAAGAAGGCTTGAAAGTGCATCAAAAAGTTGTGTGAAAGTTTGGTCGTGCGAAAAATTTACAAGAGCTTTGGTAGCGAAAGTGAGAAATGAAATCAAATTCAACCCTTTTATAGGCTAATTTTGAGGGTCCATTAGACAAAGTAGTAGTTTGGCACATCAATTATGGACAAAAAATTTGTAGGCATATTCAGTACTGTAAAAAAAGCTTTCTAAAAGCTTGGTGAAGGTTCCTAACCAATGGTGTGGCTCGGCGAAGGTTCTAAACATCTGGCGAAAGTTAAAATCTCGCCTAAGTCAATCCTTGGCCTAGATACTACAATTAATGAAAAAACTCAGGATCTGGACCTATGTCCAACCTAATTTTGGCATTCTGAATCATCTATCAGGTCGGCGAAGGTTCATAAATATGGTAGCATGCTTAGCAAAGGTTCCCAAAGTGGTAGGCTTCTGAACTCTCGTCTTGAGTTCAAAACAAGTACTTATTCTGCAAAATAACCTTTGTCGAACTCAATATACGTAAATCGGAATTGGATGTAATTGGCTCGAGTTTGGCCTCCTACTCTATTTTGAATCAATAGTGGCATTACAATTGGAAATGGATAATTTGCAACTCGACGAAGTTTCCTATCATTGTTTGTTCAAAAAATGACTTTTTAGGTCATTTTCTATCAAAATTTGATTCTTGAAAATATTTTCCTTCTTTTTTTTTCTTCTGTGATGACTTTTTGACTTTTTTTCATCATTCTTTTTTTCTTTTCTTTAAAATTTTTCTTTTATACTGTCTTTTTGAGAAAAAAAAAGAATCAACAAGTAGTGTAAAACAACAAAAGCAAAATTTGAAGATCTTTGATCATGTTGGTTGAACTGGCTGCCAAAACTTGCATAGTCGGCAGCCATTCACTGGGGTGTCAAACCATCTTCCATCTAGGTGTTCCAAAATAACTGCTCCGCAGGACAATATTTACTTCACTTTATATGGTCCTTCACCTGTAAATTTCAATTTACCTTTGATCACTTTGGTCTTATACATCAATGCTAGATCTCCTTCCTTCATATTTTTTTTTATGCAAGTGACGATCGTGTCGTGCCTTGTGACGTGCTTTCTTTGCTGCTAGTGCATGGACTGTCATCAATCTGGTTTCACATATTTATGCAAGGCCTCATGATGCATTTGTAAAGATTTCGCATCATCCAACCATTCCTTGCTGCTATGCATAAAGATGGTACTAAGAATTCAACTGGCATAACCGCCTCTTGACCATAGACAAGCTGAAATAGTGTCTGATTAGTACTAACTTTATAAGTTGTTCTGAATGCCCATAACGCTGCATGCAGTTTATGTTCCCAATCAGAACGACTTGCTTCAAATATTTTTGTCATAAGATTGCAGAAAATCTTATTAGAAGATTCTGCTTGTCCATTACCCCTTTGATAAAACGGAGTAGTAGACCGATGGATAATAAAAAAATCTTCCAACAGACACTTGATCGTTTCATTGACAAAGTGTGTTCCACGATCACTTATGATCTCGATATGACATCCAAATCTACAATGATACTTAGTCGTAGATTTTGCATCGACAACTCTAACTGCTTTTGCTTCAACCCACTTGGTCATATAATTAGTTGCTATGATGATATATCAGGCTTGAGATCCTTTTTCTGCAAGATAAATAGGACCAACATAGACAAGTCCCCATTTCTTGAATGGTGCTTGTGATAGAACCAGATGCAAATGTTCATAATTCTACTTCGTAGGATGTCTTGCTTGTTGACATACAACACATGATTGAATAAAATTTTTTGTATCCTTATGAGTGTGACCCACCAACATCCTAATTGTAAAAGTTTCCGAACAGTCATATATGTTGAAAAGTTCACCTCTCATTCCATCATGTGATAACATAATTAGATCAGATACTTTCATGTGGTAAAACATATCTTCTTAAACTATCATCCATTCCACGACGATACAATTAGCCTACAATCAATTGATAAGGTTGTGCCTTAATAATCAATTGTTTCTTTTGTAGTTTTGTCAAGGAGTTGTTAGGTTGGCCTAACATCAAATATTCAACAATATTTGCTGCCCATTCAGGTACTACAGTTAGAATTAAAGTAAAATAACTGTGCTACTATATTGTGGGTCCTATCAGTCGATAAGGATCAATTGGCCTCGCCACGGGGTGAGTCGATGGGACACGTGTCCCACCGATGGCAACCTGGGTCATGCATGGGTTGCCTGAGTAAAGAACTATATGTACAGTGTAATTTCATTTTGAGAAAAACAGTTGCTATGTGAGCTTGCTGTGGAAAGTGTTTTCTATCTGTGTTACTGTGTAACATGATCTGTGTTCCTGTTTGAAGCAAATTCTAAGTTGGTATCAGAGCCATACAGGAAGTGTACACAATAAAGTGTCATCGTTGAAGAGAGCTTCAGGAGAAGTACAATCTTCGGAGAGTTTGGGATTTACAACGGGTTGTAGACAAAAAGGGTGTGCATTCAAACGGACACCGTTTTGAGAACGGTTTGAAGCATCACACTCCTAGTAGTAAGGTGACCTCAGAGGAAGAGGATTGGCTTGTCAAAGAACTGTGAACAGGAAGCCAAGATCACTTTTTTGTGAAAAACCCTGGGCTAGGATTTGGAAGCTCAAAAACGCGGATTTCTCTTTGTATTCAACTGTTTTTGTTGCTATAAAAGTAGGAAGGAGGGTGCCCTGATCAATTCAATCGGATCTGAGTTGGCCGCACTGGTCGTGGAAGCACTAGGGAGCTGGATCAGATCTCAGAGAGTAGCCATACCCAAAGTTATGAGAGAAGAGAAGGAGGAGCCACGGGAGGCTCGCACGCGGCCATCGCGAGTGAACTTGTAGCATTCTGAGGTGAGCCAGCGGCTGCAGGGTTCCGAGTTAGTGCGCGATTTGATTGGTAGTTGTCGGATGTGAGTCCATCCTGATCAGCGGATAGATCGAACCTCCAGCAAGCAACAGAGACCGTGAGATGTGAAAAGATCATTGGATCTCCTTCCTTCCATGGGAAACTTCATTAGAAGGGGCTGAAGGGCATTTAGCCATTCAATTTTAATAAAAATATTCACTTTGAAAGTTGAGTTGGGTCCAAATTCACTGAAGGTTGAAGTCCCTTCAAACAAAAGAATTGGTTCAAAAAGTAAAAAAGCCCTTAATTTTGCCTCCTTTATTCGTTTTGAGCCAAACGAAGGGCTACAAACTCGAAACGAAGGGCACCCGGACTGTACCTGCAAGTATGGTACAGAAAATAGAATGATTGCAGCAAATAAAGTGTTCGGAGTGTGCCAAAAGTGATTTCACCATTCCATTGGGCACGTAGTTGGGAGTTGACGACAAAGTGCATTTTGGAAGGTGACACCGATTTGGCTTTCAATTTGGTGGAAAAGCGGCAAGTGGCCTAGTAAGGAAAAGAGTGCAGGTCATTATTTTTTACTTCTGACATCATAGTTGGCCTCAGCATACTGCTTTTAGCCTACGACAGAAGTTTCAAGTAGTTTTGCGATGACAAACATGGGAGAATCCATTTTGAGTGAAAGTAGCAAATTGGATGGGATTTCTAACTATGCAGTGTGGAAATTCAAAATGAAAAACATACTGATGGAGAAAGACGTGTGGGATGTCGTCACAGGTGATGAGAGAAGGCCACCAAATGAAGCGGACATCAAAGTGTTTGACAAGAAAGTGAGGAAAGCTTTGACCTTCACTAACTTGTCAGTGAAGGATCACATTATTACCCACATTTGTGATGTTGTTACACCCAAAAAGGCATGGGATGTGCTAAAGGAGCAGTTCAAGATGTCAAATCCAGCTAGAATCATGTTTCTAAAGTCAAAATTGAATAGTGCCTGCATGGAGTAAGGACAGCACATTCAGATTTGTATGACCAGAATTAAGACAATGAGGGATGAACTGCATTCTATTGGTGAGCGCTTACGTGATGTGGAGCCGGTGCACAATGCATTGTGTGGCATTGCAAAAGCCTATCAAATGTTAGTGAGTGGAATAGCATCAAGAGAAAGATTGCCAACCTTTGACGAGCTCATAGGAATCTTGATGCAGGAAGAGCAACGATGAGAAATGGTGAAAGCTAGACATCAAAATACTGATGATCAGGCACTTGCGACATGCCAAAAACAAGGCAAAGGCAAGGGTAAGAAGAAGTCTAAACAACAATTTTCCAAGACTCAGGAGGATGAGGGATCTTCCAGCAAGACCAAGAAGAAAGGCAAGTGCTTCCATTGCGGTAAAAAGGGGCATTGGAAGAGTGAATGTTGGAAATTTCTAGTGGAACAAGACAAGGGAAAACCAAAGCAAGCAGGTAACCTTGTCGATGAGGGTGAGATTGAAGACTCTAGCATCTTCATATTAGCATTGTTATCTAATCAAGATGATCATGCATGGTATATTGACTCGGGAGCCACAAGACACTTGACAGGTAACAAGGATTGGTTCAGTAGCATGAAAGTGTTGGATAATGGAATGTATGTTTCACAAGAAAATGGTGATGTGTGCAAAATCAAGGGGATAGGCACCGTTTCAATCCAACTACCTGATGGCAAAAGCAGGATGATAAGGGAGGTACTTTACACACCATGTTTGAAGAAAAATTTACTTTCTGTTGGAGTTAATACTGATCAAAAGTTGAAAGTAGAATTTGCACACATCTCCTGGCCTGGAGATACATTCTGGCTCATGCATGTGCTCTCCATCCACCAACTCCCAGGTAGACTGAGTCAATGGAAAGAGGGAAACCCCACCACTATATAGGCATAGCACAGTGGGTCCCATCAAGCACGGTCCTACCGACGACACATGACCGCATAGGATGGTGACGTGTGGCACCTAAACATGTCGATAACTCTAGTCATGCGTCATGCCCCTTGCGAGGCCGTCACTGAAAGGCGTACCATTATGGTACATAACACACACACACACACACACACACACACACACACACACAGAGAGAGAGAGAGAGAGAGAGAGAGAGAGAGAGAGAGAGAGAGAGAGAGAGAGAGAGAGAGAGAGAGAGAGAGAGAGAGAGAGAGAGAGAGAGAGAGAGAGAGAGAGAGAGAGAGAGAGAGAGAGAGAGAGAGAGAGAGAGAGAGAGAAAGATGAGATGTGAGTGATTTGTTGAACTATAGATTGATTACATTTGTGCATTTCATAGTAGTTTGGTTATTGTTTGATTGAGCCACGCTATGGAAAATCACACATCTCCATAAAGAAGATGTTGTCAAGGCAGCAAAATCAATCACCAGCTTCATTATTTGAGGGTAAGGAAATGGTTTCAAGTCATTAATAGAGCCAGGCATTCTGAAACCATATGGAATATCCACAATGGCAAGAGTATACTCATGCTTTGGGACTTCTTCTATCAATTTTGAGACATCTAAACAAACAATCCGATACGTAAATGTCCTCATCAGATCCAATAGACAAGTGAAGGTTTTATAATCCTCGGACATTGGCAGGAGGGAATCTTTTAACTGAATTCTCATTCATTCTTCCTTAGCCCTCTATATATGCGACAGAAAGTTTGGAGGGCAATCCAAGTCCTCTCCAACCTTTGACTTCTTTGGCTGTAAAACCACAACAACAAATATATTTGTTTAATTATACATTTTAAAGAGCTAAATCAAAACATAAATATATTATTTCTACATTCTTACCTTATAGTTTTGGATGGTGAAAAAACCTAATCTTTTCAACAAATGACATCTTGGCCTTGTAATCGTTATCATTATTGTGATCCCAGGCAAGTAACTTCGTTCTTCGAGTGTCAAATTACAGAATATTTTACATTCAACAAATCGAAAAATGTTGGTAGTCGGATAAGCGGCCACTAGATGTCAAAGCAATTGCTTTCAACTTGCACACATACAAAAATAGTCCTTCCTCTAGAGAATACGATAATGCCCAAGAATTATTTGGCAATTTCTTAATGGAAGATGAGGAAGATTCTTTAACTGACTTTCCTTTTGGATCTTCCAATGTCTAGGCAATGGATCGGCTTGTCTGGCCTTCAACATTGCTGGAATCTGTGTATCAGGCAATATTCCTAAATTTTGACTATCATGTGATAACTTTAGTCGTTTCTCAACATTTGCCATTCCTTTTTCAATTTTTTGCTCTTAAAAATTAAAATAATACTCGTTATTCACGGTCATTCAACATCTAATTTTTTGTTTTTAAAAATAATATATCACATAAGAAAGCTTAATTTAGCTTGTTATTTTAACATAAATTTGGCTAAACTTGGTAAAATGTTAGCTATGGATTCGATCACAACAGAGTTTTTAGTCATTGGATCTAATTTACAAATATCATCGACATGTAGTTCAAACTACTTCCTATAACCTTAAAATAAATGCAACAACTATCACCATTTCAATGGACTGCAACGAAATATTGTGCTAACTCGATACGGTGCATCGAGCTGGTAATCTAGCTCAATGTCTACATCGCGTTGGTGATACAACATTATGCACTGCATCAACTAGGTAATCATCTCGATGCACTACATCGAGCAGGTTAAAAAACCGATGTGCTAGTAATATGTTAGTCTAATTTTGATGCAGTGCATCGATGTGGGTAACAAACTCGATGCACTGCATTGAGTTGTATCACCAGTGCATCGAGTTGGACACACTATTGGACACACTAACTCGATGCAATGCATCGAGTTGGACACACCAACATCGAGTTGGTGGTCCATCTCGATGCATTGCATCAAAATGGTGTGTCCAACTCGATGCAGTGCATCGACTAACTCGATGCACTACATCGAGTTGGACACACCAACTTGATGCATTGCATCGAGTTGGTGGTCCATCTCGATGTATTGCATCGAAATGGTGTGTCCAACTCGATGCAATGCATTGAGTTGGTGGTACAATTCGATGCAGTGCATCAAGTTTGTTACCCGCATCAATGCACTACATCGAAATGTCCCTCATTTCGATGCACTGCATCGAAATTAGACTAACATATTACTCAACCCTAGGAAAGCAGTGGCAAATTTTTTTAACCCTAGGAATCTGCGGCAAGTGATACCCTTAAATAACACTACGGACATACTTGATGGTCTTCATTTTGTCAAGGCAAGGGGAAGGGAATGCAGTGCAGGATCTTGCGCAATCAGTCACGCCTTCGTAGATGCTCAAGGAGGATCTTTGCGAGAACACTCTGCTCACCAGGAAATGTCGTGCAAAATGATATTGGGTGGGCCCTTTTATACTTCCTCCCTTTTCAAATATGGAAAGTTGTCTTGTCAAGCTTAAAATAATTAAAATAATCTCTATTTTTGTCGTGACATGCATAATGTTGATTTTTAAATATTTTTTCACTCGATTTATAGAGACCCTACCCACAATTCATCTTGTGAGGTGAGCCTCTCGTTTTCTTCATATGAAGGAGCCCCAGTGGTCGGTGTAAACAACATATCACAAAATGTGTCAGGAGACGTGTCAAAAAATGTGTCAGAGAACATGTCAAAGAATTTGTTAAATCCTGTGCATAGCAAGGACAATGGGATTTTATAGTTCTCATCTATTGATGTCCCATTATATTTACGACCATGTTTTGGCGATAAACCAATATCTCTAACGATATATTATCATTTGGGTCGTTTGGTTCTAACAATCATTGTGCCAATGTTGACACTCGATTTGAGAGTGTGGAAGTTGACATGCTCACTGAGTCAAGCAGCAATCAGTCAGATAGTGAGACTAATGAGAAAATTGATTACCAAGAATGTTCGCCAATTGTATTTCGTCGCAGGAGGCGTTCCTTTGGTAAGGATAGGAAAGATTTTTTGACAGCTGATCAACAAGGTCAGGAAGCATTGCATTCATTTTGTTGCAATGCAAATTGTTTAATAAAGTCGGGAAAACAAAAGATAAAAAGATGGAGAACTTTTTATTTAGGTCTGAGTCCTAGTGAGCAAGACGTGTTTCTATCCTCACAATTGATACCTTGTTTAAAAAAAATGTTTGACTATAGTCTGGGAAATGACCTCGTTTGTAGAGGGGCATTTAAAATGTGTTGAGCCTTGGCAACTCTCAACTAGAGAGGATAAAGTACAAAATTAATAAGTTCGGTCATATCCAACCATCTCCGAAGGTTGTGGGTGATGTTGCACAACACACATTGTTATGGATGGAGAAATATTTTCGTCTTCATTACGAGGTCAACTGGTAAATTCCATCTTGCTGATAACTTTACTCGAATGGAGATTTTTTCAGTATACAAAGAGCATATGATTCAAAACAATGACAGGTATATATATTATTTATATTTCACAAAAGTTTGGAAAAGAGATTTCAATAATGTCTCTATTCCACGAAAAGTGCAAATGGGATATGCAGTACATGTGTAGAATTGAAAAGTAAAAGAAAAGCCTTAAGGGATCCGATGGAGATTGCGATGGTAAATTCAGCTTTGAATGATCATAGAGGAGAGGAACAAGCAACGGAACATCAAAAAATAATGCATCACCATAAAAAATGCTTTGGGTTTCCAGAGAAGTATTTTGGCATTGTCATTGATGGTATGGATCGAAAAAAGACACAGTTGTCTCACTTCGCACGACTACCAAAGGATCTTCACGAAGAAATGATGATTCAAGCACATTTGGTCGGTTGCTTGATATACAATGAAATTGTTCATCCCCGAGTATTTTTCACGTATCCTAACGTACATAATGATCCCAACTTAACCGTGACTATTATTCATCATGTTTTATCTTCATGGAGAGGATTGCTTCCGACTATTTTATATGTTTAGTTGGACAACACAACACAACAAGAGAGAATAAGAATCAAATGGTCTTCGGTTATTTGAATATGCTTGTGGAGAAGGGCGTTTTTAGAAAAGTAAAGGTTAATTTTCTATTGGTTGGACACACACACGATCAAATAGATCAAATGTTCAGCACTTTCTCTAAAAAGTTGTCGCGGCGAGATGCATTTACACTTCCTATAATAATGTTCATCATAGAGGAAGCCTACACTTTGAAGCCAAGCATATTTCATCTCAAGGAGACAATTGACTTCAAGAAGTTTGTAAAGTCTTCAAGAGAACTATGTTTGAAAAAGTTCAATGACATTAGCTACCAGCACTGCTTTCTTATTAAAAAAAATATGGAAAATGAGGTTGTGTTAATGTATGGGAAACAACTGTCAACATGTAAACAATGGCTTCCAACAGATGGTTTGAAATTCTTGATACATGTACCAGTTGCTCAGATGAAGTCCGCAAAGTAGATGCCTATGTTACTTGCCAAAGAAGTTAAAGATGCTGAAAAACAAACAAGACCTATTGATTATCGAAAGTGCATAGAAGAGCATAAACTTCTAATCGAGAAAGCAAAAAAATATGCGAGAGAACAAGATACTAAATGGTGGGATACATTTTATGAGGAGCAAATGGTGATATCAAGTAATATTGAGGACGACAAATGGGAAGTCGCATCTGACTTCTGTGGCCTGTCCATCAAAGTAATACAGAAACAGAGCACATATAGATAACAAAACATCATGAATGTGTTAGAGAGACCAGAGAGATGTATCTTGGAGCAAGGCGGTCAACAAGCAGGAGGGACAGACTAGCCCAGATGTGGAAGGGTGACCCGCAAGATATCCAAGAGGGTACTTTGGTAGCTACACTGGCAACAAATGATGATCTCGGTCACCCCTTTTGGATTGGAAACTACTCACACTTCATCGAGACGATATCACATTCAAGATTAAAGACATAATTGTGCATTGGTTTAAAACAGATGACATTGATCCATTCAAAGGGAGGTACAGCCTCGAGATGGTCCGTACAGTAGTGCATGGTAAAGGGAAGAAGCGGAAAACAAAGAATACTCCAAATTCTTCTCTATTGTCTTTAGAAGAAGTGGATATTTGAGTGTACGACTTCATGCTCACCACAACAGGTCATTTGACAAAGTCCTTTATTGAAATCCTAAAGCAAAAAATTCCCACGACAAACGATGTGGGACCGTCCTCACGAACCAGAAGAAGTATGGGAAACTATGAAAATTACGGCTTGCATCATGAGGAAGGCAATGTTTTAGTACATAGTGAAGAAGAGGATGCTTCTTCCACCACTTCAGGATCATCACCTATAACTATTGATAGTGATGGGATTCATAGTGACCAGCATTTGGACATGTATGAGTCCAAAGAGTTTTGAATATCGCGTGTGTCACAAAATATAAGTGCTTACATTTTTTGTTTGTCACTTTTATATCATAAGCGTATGAGCATTTTAAAAATGTGCTTCTTTTTAAAACATGGTACTCTTTGAAAGGAAATGTTCTTCCAAGTGGTCTTGAGAACCCCAAAAACAGTATAATTGTAGTCCTTGTCAAGAGCCAAAAAAGTCTTTCTTTTAATGTAATTTGAAAAACACTTTGCGCATGCGTATTGCTTTTTTTGTTGACACCCATAAAAAGAGGTCATTTTTTGAAGTATCTTAGGGATATTCCAAATGTTTCCCCTTAGTTGGAAAAATTACCCATTCAATAGGAAATTGTGTTAAATTTGTATATAGATTATCATTGTAATCAATAACATAGAGTAACAAGATACATTGATCAATATACGCTCAAGCGCTCATAGTCATTGAGGCATCAACTTATCAGAGACCGACACAGTAGATGCTTTCATGCATTGATTATTCTGTTTTGTCTGACTCTCTATATTGATGTGTTTGACTGTCTGCTCTTCCGCTTCTGCAAAGCAACTCTGATTATTTGTGTTCGCCTATGAAAATCATAGTGCATGCACTGAGGATCTGATTCCTTCACCCTCTTGATTCTGACAAAAATTTCATATACAAATATGATTCAAAATGTTAGATCTAGGCCAAAAATGATTGTACTACATGCAAATTACTTCTATGTTAGAAAATTCAATCACTAGCTTGCTAATTTGATCAAACACACTAATAGAATGGCAATTGATTCAAAAGGTATGCAGAAATTGCTCAAATATGATGCTAAGCCTCTATTTACAATTAAAATCACATTAATCTCGTGATGTATATGCACATCAATCAAGCACATAGCATCATCTCTACACAAATGTGGAAGAATGTCAAAATGAGATGATGATATCCCACCAAAAACTTCTCCAAATCAAATGTGAAGAAAGGCTTAAGTTCTCTAGCATAGGGCTTGCTATCAATAAATTATAGTGATGGCTCTTTCTTTTCTCTTTAGGTGTCATATACTTAAAATAGCCATTATGTAGGACCAGAATATTGAATGTCTCAATTTTATGGAGAAGTCCACCTCATACTTCATCAAGTGAAAGCGGGAAGAACAAAATTCGCTAGGGAAACAATGGATTGTGCGCAGGTGCCATGAGACCATCACCAATTTTGGTGGGGGATAATGAACTTAACTCTATGACAAACCATGGTTCAAGTGGCACATAGACTAGATTAATGAGACATTAGTCAAATTTGTGATTGGCAATGGACCATTGAGTCCTATGTGTTACCTTTTCATTGGATACACAAACATGATTAAAGTTAATAAAATTAAGAAAAGAGGCTCTTTTTGAGTTCAAAAGGGCCCTAATCACAGACTCTATTGTGGATCTGGGTCTCCTTGACGCCATGTTTTAGATCTCTCTCTCTCTCTCTCTCTCTCTCTCTCTCTCTCTCTCTCTCAAGTTTCAAACTCTTGTAATGGCCCAAGAGGGTGCTTCATCACTTGAGAGAAATGACGAGCCATTTAACTATGATGAGTCCAATTGGAGCGGAGATAGCAAAGTATATTGAAAGTTGAACTATGGTTATGTTTCCATTCAAGGCTGGAAGACTTGCAACTAGGGGCAACCAAAAGCAACAATTAGCTGTTCTATAGTCAAAAGAAGCAAGGTACATTGGATTGTATCAAGCAACAAATGAGTATGTTTTCATATATGAGTAAAGAGCTTGGAAATTGAGATGAGTGATTTATGCTTTATAATGATAATCAATGTCATCAATAAATGAGTATGTTTTGATACAATATATAAGTAAAGAGGTTAGAATCTAAATAAATTAATTTATGTTTTGTAATGGTAATCAATATCATGTGTTTTTAGGAACATAGGTTTCCACAAGTGAAGCAAAGATATTGAACATTGTCTCATTGATTTAGAGCATAATTAGTTTTCAAATTTCCATTTAGGCAACTAGAGAAAAGACTGCAGATTTGATGACAACAACCCTTAGTAGAGCCACATCTTTGTTCCCAAAAAGCTGAAAAGAATAAACCTTTGCTATTTGCATTTCAATTGAGAGAGGGATATTGAGAGCTAGCAACCTGTTTTGGTCAATGGCGGATGTAGTGGGGCATATGACATGACTCTTGATTCTTAGAGTTTGATATATTTAAGATAATTATGATACATTGCAACAAATTAAAGATACAACTTTTGCTCTTGTTAAAATAGTCATGGCGTCTGTCTCTTGAGTCTTTGTGATTGGATTCCTTTTTTAATAGCTGACTTTCCTTCCATCGATAATCGCAAGAGGCAGGCCGATAGAATCAATCACCAAATTTTTGATGGGGAATGCGTTGTGTCAACTAGAGATTGTAATGATTGTCCAAGTAATGTTTTAAAGCATTTGTTTGACGTGTTGCAGTATCACAAAATTTTGTTGGCTGTGTCTTAGCCCTGTGTCTTAGCCTGTCCTGCAGGAAGTTCTCTTGTTGATGGGGTCGGTCTAGATTCTACTTGCCCTACAAAAACAGGGATCAAATGATCACTCCTAGCATTACATTATACTCATCTTCTACATGGTGTAGTGTGATTTCATACTTCCTAGCAAAATTGAAAAGAAATGCCAACAGCCCATACGAAGAGAGTTTGCAATAGGTGGTTCCAATCAAATTGTCTTCTTTCTATAAACAGCTGTAAAAAACATAAATGATGACAAATTGAGTTAATGTGAACAATTTCACGTAGCCATCCTGATTAAACCATACACCTGCTCCGGCTCATCCGAGACTTATTAAGGGTGACATCGCTCAAGTAGTTAGCTGGAACGCAGTACCGTTCAACCTGCTTTAGATAAAATCTATATCAATCAAATCTACGCCTTTATCATCTCCTTTGACCAGTACTCAACAATCATGGAGAAACTTGAAGTCAACTGATTTGAGGGTGGCTGTTGGCAAATGACTGAACTAGACGTTTATCTCCAAAGCGTCCAGCTGCCAAAGCTTGCAAATATTCTATGTAGAAGAGTTCCCTGTACAAAGGACCCACCTTCGCATCCACTAGCTCGGGTGCGGGAAAGATCTTTTGATCTTTTGCTGGATGGTAAAAGGTTACGTAGGATCGCCTTGTGCGGTCGCTGTTTACAATTGCTCTGTGGTTGGCGCTTTTGTATCTCCCGTTCGTAATCATCTGCACTCCATAAATTCAGCAGTCATGTCAATTTACTTATCTACATGATCAGTTGAGAAATACAGACTGAACCGTCCCGTGCGGAGGCTCGTGCGACTGGGAAGTGCTTGAAAGGGGTAACAAAGGTCAAAGTCTGGGCTCGACGTTAGCGAACATTACGAACAAGTTAATACTCACGTCGATCTGGTCGAGCATGGAAGGAGACAAATTAAAAAGGCATACCAGTTGTCGTGCTTTGTTGTACGTGATTTTTATTTTTGTCATGAATTAGACCCAAAAGCATTTACCTCGATTTGATCTGCCAGATTGACAACGAAAGCATTCGGATAATTTGGAACCAGCTCCCATGTATCGTTTGGGGCAGCCACTTGCAATCCGTCGCCTCGCCCTCTTGCATCAGAATGGTGATGCCTCCAATGTCAGAGTGTGCGGGCAGGCCAAGAGTTTTTCCTGGCTCTGGGCAGGGGGGCTAGCACTGGAATTCTATGTCTCCCCGAGAGCCTCCTTCAGATAAGTGGGTCTGAGCCCAAGATTCTCAGAGATGACAGCCAGCAGCCGGTGAGCTAGGTCCAGTAGTGCTGCTGTGTACTTCTCCACAGTCTCTCTGAATTCAGCTGGCTGCTGTGGCCAGTAGTTATAATGCCTTTCCGATAATGGAAGAGTGTGAAGCTCCACAAATTCACGCCAGAACTTGGGCTCCGCGTCGGTAAGGACCATACGGCTACCATAGCCCTCAGCTCCAATCACTGGCTTTCCAGCATATACAAGCTTTTCGTCCTTGGGCAGATCAAAGAACTTTGTACCCACTTCTTTCAGCTTATCCAGGAGCTCTACTGCCACCCCGTGATTGATAACTTGGAAGAAGCCATTCTTTTCACAGGCCTCAGCAATCTGAGCCCTGACGGAAGAAGCCAGTCGTTCATCGTTTAGGCCTGACAGATCAATTGGCTTCAAAGTTGCCATGAGTAATCAGTCTGTAGATGATCTACTAATTATATATTAATGCCGAATAATGGATGTACAGGCACTACACTGTGTGTTCGAGCGTAGCAGCTGGGATGTGTGTCTTCTCTCAGATACTACTCTCACTATAGCTAGTGCGTACTGTATTTGATGATGATGAGTGACAAGGAGTAAAGGGGAACTGTTTGTTAATAGAGTCAGATAGCCTCGCTATTTATAATAGGTCACAAGACATTGTAATGAAAGCGTTAGTATTGTGATGACATCCCTTGATGCTGTTTTTTGGATGGATGCAATTTAGAGCTGTCTTCTCTCTTTACCCGTTTCTCCTTTGCAAAAGAATTGCCTGGAAAAGTGTGCCAAGTCAATTTCTGATCTCTCTTTGAAATCCGTAGACTGTTTCTCTTCGGACCATATGCTTTTGGGCCTTCGCCAAAGGCAAAGGCAATAATATGTGGTCATGAATCATG
This sequence comes from Diphasiastrum complanatum, assembly GCA_029204225.1. Lineage (NCBI taxonomy): Eukaryota > Viridiplantae > Streptophyta > Lycopodiopsida > Lycopodiales > Lycopodiaceae > Diphasiastrum > Diphasiastrum complanatum. Next base: position 55,295,822 of record CM055103.1, read on the forward strand.
ATGTCACTAAAATTCAGGATTAAGTCACCATTTAAGAGAGGGGCTTAAATTTGAATGAAATTTTTAATTAATGGTTGGTATTTCTTAGATTTGGTCCTTATCGTGAGGTTTTTTTACTTCATATATGTAAATGATAAACGACAACGTCTTTGTCTTTTATGCATGAAAGTTTATTTATTTTTGGGAGTATTACTACATATTGAAGCCTCTTTATTGACTATCCAAACCTATAGAACCAATAAAAAACAAACAAATCAATTCGAGATGTAATAAATACCTCGTGTATTTGTTTGGATTGTCCCTTATCCTTCAAAGATGTGTCCTATTGTGAAATGCACTTTATAAATCCAATGAAAACTACATCAATTTGAGATGTAGAAGATACCTCATGTATTTGCTTGAATTGTATCTTTTCCTTTAAAGATGCATCTTTGTTTTCTATAAAAGTAAACAATGATAAACAAACCACTCATTAATTTTATTTTCAAACAATCATTGTTAGTTTACAAACCAATCAACAAAAATCAAACTGCTATGAAATGCAATTTATGATTCAAATGTAATTTACATCAATTTGAGATGTAGAAGATACCTCATCTATTAGCTTGTTTTTGTCTCTTTTCCTTCAAAGATGCATCTCATTTTTCTACAATTGAAAACAATGAGAAATATACAAACAATCATTGTTAGTTACCACTCAACATAAAGTATACTACTATAAAAATGCACTTTATGATTCAAATGTAATTTACATGAATTTGAGATGTAAAAGATACCTAATGTTCTTGCTTGGATTGTCTCTTTTCCTTCAAAGATGGATCTTCTTTTTTTTTTCTACAAAGCAAACAATGAGAAACAAACCAATCATTAATCATGTTTTCAAAGAGTCATTGTTAGTTCACAAACCAATAAACAATAACCAAACTACTATGAAATGCACAAATGTAATCAATCTATAGTTCAACAAATCACTCACATCTCTCTCTCTCTCTCTCTCTCTCAAAAAGGTCTCTTTTCACAAAAAAAATATTTTTATCTCCAAAAAGAGTTGAGGAACCCAATTTTCATTTTGCGTATTTATTTTTTATCGAAAACTTTTACGTGGTAGTGCCACACATGGCAGATCCCAATTCTCATCCAATTGCTTATGATCTCCTTAACATGTATAAAAATCTATCAATCACCACGCATGACTTCACATGTCCTAATTTTAGCTAATAATGAGTCTACCATGGCTTTTTGTTGTATATGTAGTTTCTTAATGCCCTGTAGAAGCTTCCCAAATGGACATGTGAGTCACTAATACCACTTCTTCATTGAGCCTTGCATCAATTATTCACATGCGAAAAAGAGCCTTTCTTGTAATATTCCATACATCAAAAAATCATGTGTAAACTACAAGGTAAGGCCTAAATCAAAAAAGGCACCAAGTATTAAAGAATTTCATTCAAATTCAAGCTGCTCTTTAATGGTGACTTAACGAGGAATTTTAGTAACATCATGAACACGGACTCTTGCCTTGGGCCACAAGGGGAATGCTTAAGTAGTGTACTCCAGGAGTGCACTGCAGTGTTGGCCCCACTCCATCCAAGGGTGTTGGATGGAGTTAAGGGAGAGAAAATATATCTTTCCCCTTGGATGGTGTGGGACCTGTGCAGCATAGGCATTGCAGGTGCCAGGTGCCTCTAAGGTGCACTCTCTAATGAGAGCAGGCCACAAGCATATGATTTGGACATATAGTAAGACAAAATCTATGTATTATGTTGTCCAAAGAGAAACAAACATTACAATTTACCGTGAGCAAGGGACATGGACTTGTTCAGTGAGGTCAACAAATAAACTTGATTCCGAGTAAGTTCGGACCAAGACATTCTCTTTATCCACGTTTGACCTGGCACACTTTGAATTGCAAAGGAGAAACGGGTCAACAAGAAAAAGCAAGATAGAAAAGAAAGCTCTAATCCATCCAAAAAAGAGAATCAAGGCATCTCCTCATAATAGTAACGCTGTCCTTGCGGCTTCTTGGGATTTATTATAAGTAGCGAGGCTATCTCCTTCTTTGAACAAACAATTCCCAGTTACACTCATCATCACTCCGCATCAAATACATTCACCAGTGATAGTAGTTTCTGAGAGAAGACACAACCCAGCTTCTACGCTCGAAAACACACAGTGTAGTCCCTGTATATCCATTGGAGTCGGCATTAGTCGATCATCTACAGACTCATTACTCATGGCAACTTTGAAGCCAATTGATCTGTCAGGCCTAAACGATGAACGACTGGCGTCTTCCGTCAGGGCTCAGATTGCTGAGGCCTGTGAAAAGAATGGCTTCTTCCAAGTTATCAATCACGGCGTGCCAGTAGAACTCACGGACAAGCTGAGAGAAGTGGGTCGGAAGTTTTTTGATCTGCCCACGGACGAAAAGCTTGTATATGCTGGAAAGCCAGTGATTGGAGCTGAGGGCTATGGTAGCCGTATGGTCCTAACCGACGCTGAGCCCAAGTTCTGGCGTGAATTTGTGGAGCTTCACACTCTTCCATTATCGCAAAGGCATTACAACTACTGGCCACAGCAGCCAGCTGAATTCAGAGAAACCGTGGAGAAGTACACAGCAGCATTACTGGACCTAGCTCACCGGCTGCTGGCTGTCATCTCTGAGAATCTTGGGCTCAGACCCACTTACCTGCAGGAAGCTCTGGGGGAGACACAGCAGAACATAGTATTCCAGTGCTATCCCCCCTGCCCAGAGCCAGGGAAAACTCTTGGCCTGCCTGCACACTCTGACATTGGAGGCATTACCATTCTGATGCAAGAGGGCGACGGATTGCAAGTGGCTGCCCGAAACGACACATGGGAGCTGGTTCCTAATTATCCGAATGCTTTCGTCGTCAATCTGGCAGACCAAATCGAGGTAAACAATTTTGGGTCTAATTCATGACAATAATATTAGCATCATGTACAACACGACACGAGGACATATATGCCCTTAAGTTGTCTCCTTGCATCCTCAACCAGACTAACGTGAGTACTATCTCGTTTGCGGTGTTCGCTAGCGTCAAACCACGAATTTGACCTTTGTTACTGTTTTCAAGCACTTACCAGTCACACGAGCGTCTGCACGGGACGTTGCACTCTGTATTTATCAACTGAACAGTTAGATAAGTAAATTGATATGACTGCTGTATTTATGGATTGCAGATGATTACAAATGGGAGATACAAAAGCGCCAACCACAGAGCAATTGTAAACAGCGACCGCACAAGGCGATCCTACGTAACCTTTTACCATCCAGCAAAAGATCAAAAGATCTTTCCTGCACCAGAGCTAGTGGATGCGAAGGTGGGTCCCTTGTACAGGGAACTCTTCTACATAGAATATTTGCAGGCTTTGGCAGCTGGACGCTTTGGAGATAAACGTCTTGTTCAGTCATTTGCCAACAATCCTCAAATCAGTTGACTCCAAGTTTCTCAATGATCGCTTAGTGGTCAAAGGAGATGACAAACGTGGTTTTGTAGTATACTCGTGGATTGATACCAATTTATCTAAAGCGGCTACTCGGTATGGCATTCCAGCTAACTAATTGAGCATATCACCTTCGAATAAGTCCCAGATGAGCTGGAGCAGGTGTATAGTTTAATGAAGATGGTTATGTGAAATTGTTCACATAAACTTAATTTGGCATCATTTATTTTTTTACAGCTTCCCTGTTTATAGAAAGAAGACAATGTGATTGGAAGCACTTACTTCAGACTTTTTTCATATGGGCTGTTGGCATTTATTTTCAACCTTGCGAGTTATGAAATGAAACTACACTATGTAAAACTTGAGTATAATGGAACAGTAGGAACCATCATTTGATCCCTGTTTGTGTAAGGCAAGTAGAATCTGAAAAGGCCAGGCCCATCAACATTAGAACTTGCTGCAGGACAAGCTACAGACATAGCGAATATAATCTGGTGATACCCAACTCGTCAAACAAATGCTTTAAAAAGTTAGTTGGACAATTATTACAATCTCTAGATGACACCGAACGCATTCCCCATCAGTATTTGGTAATTGATTATATCCTGCCTCTAATGATTATTGGTGGAAGTAAAGTAAGCGAATTTGTTGTAATATGTCATATTTTTCTTGAATATATCAAACTTAAACCATCAAGAAGGTCAAGAATGGGTCTCATATCCCCTACTACATCTGCTAGTGACCAAAACAGGATGCATCCTAACTAACAAGTTGGTATTGTTGCTAGCTCTCACTATTTGTCTCTCAATTGAAATGCTATTTGCAAAGTTTATGTTCTCTTGATGGTCACACCCACTACTTCAGACAAAAGTGGTTTGTTGTGGCTTTGTATTCAGGGAATCTGAAGGATGTAGAGGAACCACACCAATCCATCCCGAACTAAGTGACGAAACTCCACTTCGGTGACAATATTGTAGGGCACTACAACATCTTAGAACATTTTCAACCCTAATATCCAGGCTTCTTCAAAGCAAAATAATAAAAAATCATGGGAGAGAAACTAACTTTCCGTCTCCCACTCGGACCTTCTAGGAAACTACTCAGCTTGACACTATAAGAACATATAGTTTCGAGGCTTTTTCTTTACAACACCGTGAAGAGTTCTTTCTCTTCTTACATGCTGAAAGTGCACCCTACGAGTTCACGGATCAACAAAGGGTCATCATAACGGTAAGCGTTTTTCCTCCTCTTACATTACTATCTCAGCGCTCTACTCTCATAATGATAGTTCTTTAATAGCCCCTAGCTATTGATGATGCTTGCTCATCACACAAAAGCATGAATGATGTTTTATGGTAGTGGTCCCCAGTGGTGGACATACTAAATGCCTTTGCTTAATAAAATGCAAGCACATCCTACCCAAAGGGTAGCGATGGAGGCTTCTTTCCATACATCTCTGAAAAAACATTTTGATGGCCACGCTGACATACTGCGCGGCCATCAAAATGTTTTAGGCCAAAAATTCCAAATTTGGCCTAAAACTAGCTAGGAAATGTTGACAGTTTTCATAGGGTCCTCTGGTTATGGACTAGGTTTGATCAAAGGCGCATCGAGATGGTTCGAATTTGTTCATGCAAATAATGGAATCAAAAGAAATAGAGATTTAGTGCGGCCAATTTGCAGACTTGTATTTCTTTTTCTGTAAGATAAGTCATCATAATTCAAAGGTTGATAGGAATAGGTGCAAGGAAATTAACAGAAGGAAGACTCCAGAGTTTCTAAGAGTGGATTTGTACTCAATGACTCTAGCAGGAACAAAAGGGACTTGGCAACTTTTGGATTGACAGAAATCAAAGGAGGAAAGGTCACCAATATCACAAATATCTTGAGAGAAGATCTCAAGGTGAGAGGCATTGTCTTCATTTTTCATAAGGTTTCCATTTATAGTGATATTTGGATGTTTGATCAAGTTCTGGCATGATTATGGATTGCATTGTTGATCAAATCTTACTAACCTTTGTTTTGTGAGTTGAACTTGTGGATTAAAAGCATATTTCAAGTCTGTTGAAGATCAAAGGCTGAGAAGAAGCTATTTTGGATCAGATCATCACATCTAATCATTTGTTGATTGTGAGGCTTGTCCATATTCAATACTAACAATGTTCTTTTCATTCTATTGTTGACAATCTCCATTTTTTGGATGAACACTCTCCTTAAGTGGATGAACTTTCTCCTTAAGTGGATGACAAATGCTCTTTTGACTGAGTTTGTAATTCGCCTAAAGGCTAAGAAAAGCTCCTATTTGGATGAAAAATTTCCTTTTGGGTGAATATATTGTAAGCTCCATTGTGAAGAGCATATTGTAAAGATTGTCATCAATTTTGGCATAAATTTTGATGTACTTTGTTGAGCATGTAAGTAAATCTCCTTATGTTATTTGATTGGAGCATTTGCTGGAAGGTTTTAACCATGATGAAAATGTGTTTTTAGGTTATTAACAGGTTGAGGAACATTTTTGTCTAAAGATATTCCAGGAAGCTAAAGTATCTTTCTTGTATTCTTTTGGCAAAAAGTGGGCTTTAATTTGTTTTTTAAAGCTATGCCATGTAGATGCAGGTTCGTGATTTGATTTCATAGCTGCCCACCATAGTAATGCATAGTTATCTAGATGTAACGTTGTATATCGAATCTGGAATGATTAGAGTATCTACTTTTCTCAAAGAAATTATCAAGATTTCAAATCCAAGCAAGCAAACTCTTTACATTGCTAGCATCTCCATCAAACTTAGAAACTTGTGATTAGAGAAATGCCATTCTCCAAAAAGAAAGATAGAAGCTCGCATTTGCAAAGTGTTGTCTCTAAAATAAAAAGCAAGTTGGAGATCCAATTCTCAAGGATCTCCTAAATGGAGTCTATTAGCTCTAGTATTAAAGAGATATTGGAGAGAAAAAAGAAATTCGAGCAGAAGGGAAGTCTATTCGAACGCAAACATACAAAGTCCTGTGTATTGGAATTTGTTTCAAGAATGAACACACAAGGCCTTCACAACAATTTCACAAAGAAAGAAAAATAGTAGACCTTGGCTCTAATACCAAAACTATGAACTCAAAGTGAAGGACTCCTAAATTCTAAAGTCCTGACCTAAACATTGTGTCTTAAAAAAAGAAACACTGATGAAAAAATTCGATAAAAACTCAAAGCTTAACAAAGTAATTTCATCATTGACTTGCTAAGGGATCAAGATGGGGACCCCCTCCCCCCCCCCCCTTCAAAGAATTTTCTTTAAATTATGCAAGACAAACGGCCCAAGGCCAAATACATATATAGTGGTTTGGGTAAATGGATTCTTGAATCTTTACATTATTCAGATGTTAACAAATTTTGAATCTTAAAGAATGTTATTAAAATGAAAGTGGTTTCTTATGACATGCAAATGCTTAATGATCAAGAGTGGAGCATGCATAGTCATTAGGTGTGATGCCACGAAAATGTTAAATATTGAATATCAACATAAATATGGCATGATATACTCAAAAATGAAGATATGAGCTGGATAAGTATAAATCATGAAGAGGCCTAAGTCATTTTTCGGGAATATATCTCCTAAGTACTTGCCTTGTAATTAAGGACAAGACCTTTTAAAGGAAAAGACATTGTCTTGGACAACCTTTACTAGGTTGTCCATACGAAACGACTAGATATGAAAAGACATGATAAACTAGAGTAACTTTGACTCATAGTTAAGTATACCTCCTATGGTATAGGTGAACGTATTTTCAGTCTAATCGTTAACTAGACCCTTTCGCGGGAGCGACGCACCCGTTGTTTTAGAGGTGTGTTTGTTCGCCCCATAGAACATATATTGATCTCACACTTCAGTCTCGATCATCGAGAGAGAAGAGTTTATGCTTATGTAAGAGATTGAAGAAGTGAATAGAGTTCTGTGAGTTATTCTCTCTTATCTCTGTTCTCCGCACTGCTGAGTGTGAGTGATCTGGAGTCTGCTAACAATCTCTAACGCATTTCATGAATTTCTCTCTGATCAGACAGACGCTCTAGTGCATTACAGTCATTTGTTGTGTTTTCGTAAAACATGCTCTAAAGAACTGTCTTTAAACCATCCTATTCATCTGTCGCGAATACTTTCTTTTCGGCACTCGAATAACGACTATGTTTGGTACAGTCTAGCACGATCATTGAATAAAGCTATATGTATACATATGAGATGACAGTCCCTGTCTGAAGAATTAAGTCTTTGATCTGTCTTCCTGATTGGCATGACATAAGTTTCTAACGTATTCTAAAACTCTTGGTGTTCTTTAACCATTAAGTTGGACTTTAGTTGTCGAGGACTTCTGAGAAACAAACAGTTTGTGAACGCGATTAATTAATTGTCTGCACAGTCGTGAATACATCGAACAATTCTCGATTCTCTGTTGACACCTTAATCAGCCAGAGTGTAGTACCGCTGTACTACTCTGATAACATCTCATATGTAGAACGCGCTTCATCTAATTCGATAGAGGCCAGATTGTTGTTCTGAATTTATTAACACTACTCATCCCAAACATAAGTAATACTAGTTACTTTTTAATGTTTGTCGACAACCAGAATAACACTCGAAACCACTTGCCATAATTGTACCAAAAATATAACTTTCTAACGTTGTCCTCTATGGGAACGACATTACTTACTATAAAATCTATATTAACTCTGTTGGTATAGTACGACATTAGGCATTGGATGGCATGACATGCAAGAGTCAAGTCTGACATTCATGGACATAAGGCAATGGATGGTGTGACATGCAAGTTTCAAATCAGACATGCATGGACATTAGACAAGGAATGATATGACATGCAAGCTTCAAATTTGACATGCATGGACATTAGGCAAGGAATGATATGACATGCAAGCTTCAAATTTGACATGCATGGCCATTAGGCTATGGACGGTGTGACATGCAAGTTTTAAATCAAACATGCATGGACATTGGGCAAGGAATGGTATGTAAGTTTTAGAGATGAGAGAGAGAGAGAGAGAGAGGTGAAAGAGGTAAAAGAAAGTGAGTGTGAGTGTGTGGTTCCAAAAGGGTTCCAATCCAAGCTTGGTAGATCCTCCTTATGCCATAGCTCCAAGCTTCCTTCCAAGCACCTACACACATAGAAACAAGAACAAGAGGCAAAGTAAAAATGAAAAGGAGATGAATAATGAGGGAGAGGGGCAAGTTACCCCTTTTATAGGGAAGGGGTAGGCTTGAGAAAGTGGGTGATGTGTCCAAAACAAGTGTGAGAGTTGTTAGGGAGACTCTAGGAGAAGTAGAGTGAGAGGGTGAGGTGTATAAGTGTGAGAGGGGTTTTTATCAATTGTTAATGCAAAAGGGAAAGAGTAGGAGGGCCCATTTCCTTAGGTGTCATATGGTTTATAAGCCATGTGGCAAAGTATGTAAGTTACATATTGATACGTATGGAAGGTAGGTAGCTTAACACTTAATGTTAGCCACTTTCGAGTTGTATTTTCTTGTTTTACAACATTGAGATTCCCCCAAGTGTATTCATTAGATGGGAAAGGCTTTGTATATGTCCATCTTATCTTTGCATAATTTTCATCAATTCCTAGGCCATTTTTTCTAGGGGTTGCCCATCCCCAATCATAGTGAGTGTGACACAAAGGGTGATCAGTCCTTTGGTTTCTTCTCCAATTTTTAAAAAAAATTGAGCCTTCTTAATAAACCTTTAGAAAAAGCCTTCTTCTGGTACTATCTTTAAGCTTTAAGAAGCTTCTTCAGTCCATTATTCAAACACTCCTTTAAGTACGTGCACATACCCTTAAAGTAGAAGGTTAGGTGTCATAACATACCATTTAAATGGTTCATCATTAGATTCTACTTGTAGAATCTGCACATCAAACTATTAGCATTGATCTACAGTTTTCATTTCTAGTATTCAAGTACTGATACCTACACAAACATTTCATCAATTGGAGTACCAAGCTCTAATGTTCAAATATGTTTCATACAAAAAGAATGGAAGATAGAATAGCCTTTATTCCGTTGTCATATTTGTCTGTACAATTTACAAAATTACAAAAAAAGAACATGCTACTTTTTGTAGAAATGTCGCATTGAGTTATATTAGAAAGGGTAAATGGCTTCATGGAAATACTAAAACTCTTTCTAAGAATAGGATTGCCAAGGACGAATTGCAATGGCTTACCAACTTTCTATACATTAATGGTTTAGATAAATCACAAGATAACCCATTTTTTATGTGTAAATTCTTTGCACGAAAATTGGCCATAAAAAGACTCAACAGTCTATATTTCACTCTGTTTCCCAATAATCATTCTAAGTACTCTGTCGAGGATTCCTTGTCACACATTATAGACATTACTACTAAATCTTTACCAGAAATCTTCTTGGGAAACAATTCTCTACCGTACCTTCTCTGCAGCTTTAAAGCCCACAAAGTTTCATTTAGATGAATTACCGATGCTCATGATTGCCGTTTTACCAAGCTTGCCAAATTTCTTATAGGAGCTCTTGGTATGTTGTCACCATTCTCCATGGAAGGTGCAGGCCTTAAGGCGAATACATACAAGAGTATCCCAAGAGCAAATACAGTTTCACACTGGCAATGGGAGTCATCTATGGATTTCTATCTAAATCTACCATCTTTGATTACCAATATAATGGTTGCACATTCCATACATGATCTTATTTATTATAAATGGAATCACATACCTGAAGTTTTCAAATGGTCATGGGCTAAAAAAACAATCACAAGAATGGCACACTCTTGATATAGATCTACTATATCAATGGAATGATCTCCTGATTGATAATTGTATTGTCAAACTAGGGAACAAAACCTGAAGACAAGTACGTGGTATTCCTATGAGTTTTTCTTGTTCACCTACTTGGTGTAATTGGTATTTATCCTCCTTTGAAGCACAATTTATTAACAAACTTGCTAAACTGGGCCACACCTCTTTCATGAATATCTTTCGACACTCATTCATATACGGTTATGATATTTGCTTCATCAATAACACTAGTATCAAGCTCTTTATGGATAAAACATAGACGAGAACTCTTGAAAACCCATTTTGGATCTATCCCTTGGACTTTCTAGAAATAGAAAGAAAAACATTTGAAGGTAAGAAGGCCAACTTTCTAGATATATCTATTGCCTTTGATCAAAACTCTGGCCTTGTATGCCTCTCAAAATTTGATAAAAGAAGAGAACTACCCTTCTGTATTTACAATATATACATCTGGCTTCAAATAGACCGATCTATAATTCATATAAGGTTATTGTTTTACAGGTCATTGTCACAATGTACTATTGTAACAAACAAGAGATGTTTATTAAAGAAGCTAGAATTTTGGTTGACGCTTTTCAAAAAAATGGATTTATGAGAGAAAAACTTTGTCTTATCATCAAAAATTTACTTATCTCTGAGTCCTTTCCAGGTTTGTCTTACTCTTTACCACATGATATTGATTGTCTTCTGGTGGGCAGTTAGCTATCCCTTATGGGGAGCTAACTGCCCCTGAAGGGATTCACTAACTGCGGGTTGGTTGGTGGGTTCTCTCTCTCTCTCTCTCTCTCTCTCTCTCTCTCTCTCTCTCTCTCTCTCTCTCTCTCTCTCTCTCTCTCTCTCTCTCTCTCTCTCTCATGGAAGCTCCTTCGTTCAGTTTTACCCTGCTTCGCTACCAAACAAGTGCCTCTCCAAATATACAAGGTCCTTTAACATTCTACACTTGCATATGAAGGAGTTTTTTATTCTTAACTAAGTGGTTTTCCTACTTAAAATTCAAAAACATTTTATAAGACTTTTTAATGTTTAGATCCTAAATTGGAGGGAAATCAACTTTCCCTTTCCCACTCATACCTTCTAGGAAACCACTCAGCTTGACATTATAAGAACATATAGTTTCGAGGCCTTTTCTTTACAACACTGTGAAGAGTTCTTTCTCCTCTTACATGCTAAAAGTGCACCCTACCAGTTCATGGATCAACAAAGTGTCATCATAACGGTAAGCCTTTTTCTTCTTCTTACATTGCTATCTCAGCGCTCTACTCTCATAACGATAGTTCTTTAATAGCCCTTAGCTATCGATGATGCTTGCTCATCACACAAAAGCATGAATGAGTTTTTATGGTAGCGGTCCAGTGATGGACATACTAAGTGCCTTTGCTTAATAAAATGCAAGCACATCCTACCCAAAAGGTAGCGATGGAGGCTTCTTTCCTACATACATTTATGAAAAAACGTTCTGATGGCAGCACTGACATACTAGCCACATGTATGTCTACTTATATCGTTTTTTACCTCTGAAATCTAGCATAGGGATGGCCCTATCCCTTGCAGATTTGTGGCTACAATTTTTTGTACTACATGGCACATCTGTCTAGCAATGTGGACATCTTACTTTCTCTTTCATTCTTTGTGAATTTATCAAGTGAATCTTATCCATGAAACCCAGCAATGGGCAGATTGCCTCATCAACCAATTTTTTTTTGAAATCACACCTACTGTCCACCGACCCTGCTGGTAGATCATTCATTACCTTTACTCGAATTCTCTTTTGAAATAGTTTGATTTTAAATCAAACAAGAAAATTTTCACTTGTAAAATCCAATTTTAAATCTTAATGAAAAGGTAAGAAATTGAAAAATAATAAACGAACTTTCATCATGTGGAGTTTATTGTAAAAAAAGAATTTGGGCTTTCATGTAAGATCTTGTTTTGAAATAAATTATTTTTGTTTTGTTTGCCTCAATTGATGTGCCATTGATTGTGGTTTATTCTTCTGATTCTTATTTTCATTTTGCATATCAACATTAGTTGCAACCAAAATAGAAAGAAAACAACATGATTGGAAAATCCCTGAGTACAGTGCTAACAAACAAATTAACACCAAGTCTATTAGGCAAGCAACAATATTCTCAAATCAGATCCAAGATTAGCGAGTCCCTTATGAGTGAAGTCGAGATGTATTAAAGAAGGGTATGCAAAATATCATTGGTATTCCTTACCATATCAATTGAGCTTATAATTCACAAGTTGGCAAATTGTCATATGATTCTAGCAACAACATGTTTGTAGATTTGAATCATTTATTGAGATATATTATAAAATTATATAGGATTACCTCTCTCTCTCTCATGTACCATAATGGTACGCCCTTCAGTGATGGCCTCGCAAGGGGCATGACGCAGCATTGGAGTTATCGACATGTTTAGATGCCACGCATCACCATCCTAGGTGGTCACGTGTCGCCTGCAGGACTGTGCTTGATGGGACCCACTGTGCTATGCCTATATAGTGGTGGGTTTTCCCTCTTTCCATTGACTCAGTCTACCCGGGAGTTGGTGGATGGAGAGCACGTGCATGAGCCAGGATGTATCTCCAAGCCAGGAGATGTGTGCTAGGGAGAGCCGAGTGCGATGGCTAGTGGTATGGGACACCAGTTATCGTAGGAGGCTAGACTGGGCCTGATTATGTCGATTGCTCCGGGGCATGTGGGTGGGTTGGTTGTGTCCCTACGGTTGGGCGGTTACGGTGCATCGTCACTCGTATGGGGTGTGCGGAACCTTCAAGGCAGTAACAGTTGGTATCAGAGCAGCCGACTTCCTTTTGAGGTGCACTAGTTCCCTTATCTGCCTTTGCCTTTGGTATTCCTTATGGGATTGTGGCTAGTTGTGTTTAGTAGCCTTAGTTCAAATTTATTTTTTTAAAAAGGTGGAAATTTTGTTGTTAGAATTTAAATCTAGTTGGGTGATAACTAGTAACTTTCTTAACAATATTACCTTTAAAACTTATAGTACATTAAGTTTTTTGGTTTATTGGTAAAGAGGACTTGGTTTTGCTAAGTTTCTTTAAAACTAATGGTTTAAAAGAAACTTGTGAATTTTTGCATTTAACTTCAAAGTATGGTACCTTTCCTTTATAAGAGATCAGCTCTTTAATTAAGGTGAATTGAGAAGGGGAAAAAAATTGAGAAAACTCGGGCCTGTGGTTGTGGACTTCTCTTACTCTGATCTGGGCCCAAAATCCCTCACTTTTATGGCTTTCTATTCCCTATCAGACCGTACTATGGTCGTGTCAGACTATTAGTCAGTATGGATTTTGTATGGCACCTTCCTTTCTGAGGCAAGGCTGAGGTGACACTGAGGATAGGCAGGTAGTTTGCTTCCTTTTCAAATGAGTTAACTAATAACACAGAGAGGGACTTGGGCCGTACGTAGTCTGTGTTTTGGACTACGGGCCGTGAGTCATAATTAAGTAAAAGGGGGGGGAGAGTTACATCCCCCTTTTGTTTTTGCTTATGTTGCTGCGCAGACAGCCCGTTTCCTTTTTCAGGAGTAAAGTTGGGGAGGGGATATTCGTACCTCCCTCTGTACTATTGTCATTCAGATTTGACATTTGGAGAGAGGGGTGGTGCGATACCCTATGGCGCCCCTTTTGCAATGTTTTGGAAGCAAGGTTAATGAAATACTTTGGAAGATAAACTCTAAGAGTTAAGTGGAAAACTTGTAAGATTCAACTTGATAAAAGCTTAAATCTATCACTATCAGTTGAAACCAAGCCAAAACCTTTGGATGTCCTTTCTTGGTCGTACTTTTCTCCTCCTCCTCCTCTATACCTGCAAATCTCCCAAGGTAGGAGACAAGTTGTAGTACATTTGTGTGGGAGCTTAGAGAAAGGGCCTTAGTCAAATTTCATAACCCCTTGAGTTCCATGGGCCATGTGGCACCTTTTGGTGGCCCCACATGGTAGAAAAGGCCTAGAAGAGACAAATGGGGCCTTTCTTGGGCCCCACTTGTCCTTTTTGCGCGAGGGTGGAGAGGAGCTTTGGGGAGGGGGTAAAGGAAGTACGTTCGCTTCCTTTCCCCTCATTCTCCCAAGTTGTTATAGAGTTTTATTGCTCTCAAGTTGCTTGCTCTCAAGTTGGTTACTTCTTGATGCCTTGTGCACTAGCTTTTTCCTTTTTGCGATTTTCACACCGTAGCTCTCCATTTTCCCTCTAGTTTTTTTCCATTTACTCCTTCATCCATGGACACCCCTATGGATGAGACTAGAGCTCCAAGTTCCGTTGGGACTGATATGGAGAACATGACGCATGCCATTAATTTGCTACAACAACAAATTGTGGACATGTGTTCAAAGCATGAACGGGTGGAGACTGAGATTCGGGCTATGTCCCAGTCTCGACAAGCTCTCCTAAACCCGATGTTTACTTCGGAATTTTTTACCGAGAAAAAAAGGAAAGACACAAGATGTGGTGTTAGCCTGGTTAGATCGATGGATGTCGCATTTCAACATGCATGATCTACCTCATAGCTCGCGTATTTCGATGGCCATCATGTTTTTACGCGGTAAGGCGTATTCTTGGTGGTAGGATCTTAAAGACCGATCTAGAGTATGGCTTTTCAAAGTTATATTAGTCTAAAATCATTTGAAATACCACTTTTAGAAAGTGAGGAAAAAGTAGGAGATCTCTTTCTCATCCGATTTCATGCTTATACATGAGTTCTCTTGGGTTCATCTATCCATTGGTGCACTATATTGATGATATCTTGCAATCTTGTGTGTAGAGTGCTCATATTTTGTTATATTCAGATCCACACATGTGAAATATATTAGCTTACTATTTTTGTATGGAAAAAAACTTCATTTTATCATAAGTTTGATGTTTGATCAGTATCTTATTGAGTTTGCATCTCTTTCATTAAGTAGATGTTGATTTTCTATGTTGCAAATGGTGTAGATGGATGTTTTCATGATTTTACAGCAAGGAATGTTTCTGGAAAACAAATTTTGTTCAATGACTTTGATGATCAAGTTGATGATCAAGAGGTTGATCTCAAAGGGCTTCAACAACATGAAAGGGGAAATGGCAATTTGGAGCTAGTCAAGAGCATCAGAGGAGAGTCAATTGGCAAAGATGGTTTGGATCTATTTTGTAGGTTATTGAAGACTCAAGTAAGGCCAAAGGAGTAAGAAGGAAGTGTTTTTAGAGTTTACTTTACTTGTTCTATCTTATGTTTGAGCAATTTCATGTGGATGTGTGCAAATTATCAAGATATGTCTAAACTAGCTACATTGGTGAGCATCATTTTGATGTTGGAGCTATAGTAGCATTTGGTTGGTTTTTCTGATGGAAATGAAGCTATTGGAGGTTCATTATGTCACTCATTCATGATCAAGTCATCAAGTGATGATGGCATCTTATGGCAAGATGGAGATGGAGGCTCATTCATGGAGTTTCATGGTGGATACATGGTAAGAAAGGACAAAGAAGGAGAAGATAGGCAAGCCATGATTGATCACTCACATTTATTGTTTGGTTGTTGTAATTTTCTAGAGAGTGAAGTTGATATCATGGAGGAATCATTCATTTACATTCTATATGCCTACTAATGATATTCCTACTACATCAGGGGTATATCCGAATCTCAACTCATAGAAGAAGAAATACAATAATATGCTGCAGTGGATTAAAGATTTACAAGAAGATGAGGTCTTGGAAGCCACTAAACCTGCAGTCAAAGTCCATTCTTCACTTGCGCCACCTTCGAATTTACGTAATCCATGAACAAATGTCAATACGCAATTATACCATCACGAAAAATCCTTCAAGATGATCGAACCTGAAGCACTGCAAATAGAACTGATCATGGATATTCTATCTAAGAATATGGATGTTACATTGGGAGAATTTCTTAAGTTGGTGCCTCAAGCGAAAGAAGTGTTAGCAGAAAGATTGTCTCATATTGAGCCAACAGTCCAGCAGGAACCATTATTTTGTGCCAGTTTTGAAGAATCAAATGAAGAACTCAATGTAGGGGTAGCCTGGGAAAGTGAGTAGAGAAACATCACCTTGCCAATACAGCACAAACAATTTGGTAAAGAGATAGCCATGATAGATGGAGGTTCATGAGTTAATCTAATCTCAACAAAGCTACGTGCCAAATGGGGCCTTACAAAAATGAAGCCTGCAACTTTTGTTATCAAGCTAGCTGATCAGACGTCCTAAAGGCATAGTAGAAGACATACATGTTAAGATTGTTGGAGTTTAGTTTGCCATTACTTTTGTAGTAATGAACTTAAAGGAAGGATTTAAAGGAAGCACCAAATGTTTATCGTATTCTATTGGGACGTCCATGGGTACAAGTTGTGCAAGTAATTCATAACTATGGGGAAACAGAAAATTTACATGTCAGAATCGTGAGTGTGCAATCAAAGTTGATCCAATCACTTAGACAATCAACTAGTGGTCCATAAAGGAGATGATGATTCAGTTGATCAAGATTGCCATCGGTGTCTTACTTCTGGTCACAGCTAGTACTTCTTCTTTTGTCTTTATGGACATCATTGTCTCGATCTCTATCAGATTCACTGGAGGCCATTCATCCTCCATTTTAGCTTTGCCCTTCTCTTGAGATCGTATTATAGATGGTTTGTGTAGAAACTTGACTGATCTGGGGGTGTCAACTACTCTTTCATCTTGTGATCTATGATTCACAAGTCCTAGTCTTACATTAGGTGCCACTAAGGCTTCTCTGCAAGCCCAATATCTATCTTCCTGGTGACCAGTCTTTTTGCAAAAAGCACAAACTGTGTTAGGACAGTTTCTATTCAAGTGGTTTCCTTGGCAGAATCGACATAGTATACCTAGTGGTTGGTCAAATGGTTTCCTTTGGCCTAACAAATTCTGTTGTCGCTTTAAGAAGTTCACATTTGAAGCTAATGTTGACATATTCTCATTCATGACATCCATGTATCCTTTGAGCATCTCTTTCATGTCATCTAGACCAGAATTAGATCCAGTACTCTCATATCCCTTCTCTGGGCCAGAAACTTGCCTTCTAGTATTAGGTGGCATCAATTCTAAAAGTCTGGGTGGTGGCTGTGGTTCTGGCATTGCTGCTAGAGGTCTTCGCTCTTGTAATGGCTGGGGATTGTTGTGGATTTGATTTCCTCTAAATGTATTATGCTCCCACACATCCGTTCTAAGGTTTATGTTATTCACAACTCTAGATATGTTTGATGCATTTGTGATGGCAATTTGTGCATCCTCCACTACAAGAGCTTTACTTACGGCTTCCATTAAAGTCTGAGGGCTCTTCTGACGTACTACAAGTTGTATGTCATCTCTTAGGCCTCTCAGAAAGAAAGTGAGTAATAGTTGGGGGGTAATTACACCATGACATCTACCTCTACTGTGTTGATTCAGTTAATCTACGATGATATTGACGAACTGTTTCACCTTCACCTTGTTGAAGTGAGCTGATTGTAAACAACAAACCATCGGGGGTGCGATGTGGAGCATACTCAAGTAGAAACAGTCTAAGAAATTCTTCGGTGGTCTCAATAGATCTCCTAGGCAAGCTATAATACCATCTCCTCACTGATCCAGTCAAGTTAAGTGCGAAAAACATCATTCCGTGGTGGGGATCGGTGATCTGATCTAACTGTAATAGGGACCTCAGAGGACATTTCCTAACTTGGAAGTGAGGTGTTGCACTCCAACTTTAACACAGCGCACTCAGAGGCTCCTAGGCTTGTCGACTGGTTTAGTGAAAAGACAATAAGCACCTAACAACACAAAGTTTTTCTTCTAGTCTTGGAGCCTATTTTAGAGCTAATACGAGTAATTGATTCGCATCTTTCAATCTTTTTCAGTTCATCGATACAATGAAGAAAAGATCTTCCCCAATGGATAATTCCTCAAAATGGTCTATCTTCAAGCAGTACGGTGTTTCTAGACAATCCAAATCAGTTCTCACAACAATAGATAATGATCTCATTTCTTAGAGAGACAACAACCTTCTTTCAAGCAATCAATGACCACTTCCAAGTAGCTCCCGACAGACGCACCAAAAATGTTACATGTGCGTCTGACGGTCTAAACAACATAATCATTCTCAACACTTGCGATCTCAGACACATGAAATTTGTAGACCATTGATAGTATGACTATCCTTCAAGCAATATTCCCTTATCAAGCCTCTCCTGGCAGATGCACCAAAAATGTTACATGTGCCGCTGACGGTCTAAACAACGTACTCATTCAATTTAGCAAATTCTTAGGACATTCTATTTGTATGATAACTACTTACCAAACAATAGTCCCTTATCAAGCCACTCCCGGCAGATGCACCAAAAATGTTATGTGTGTGGTTGATGGTCTAAAGAACAGAATCATTCTCAACCCTTGCAATCCATACACATGAAATCTGTAGACCATTGATAGTATGACTACCCTTCAAGCAATATTCCCTTATCAAGCCACTCCTAGCAGATGCACAAAAAATGTTACGTGTGCGGCTGACGGTCTAAACAACGTACTCATTCAATTTAGCAAATTCTTAGGACATTCCATTTGTATGATAATTACTTTCCAAACAATAGTCCCTTATCAAGCCACTCCTGGCAGACGCACCAAAAATGTTACGTGTGTGGCTGACGGTCTAAACAACGTACTCATTCAATTTAGCAAATTCTTAGGACATTCCATTTGTATGATAACTACTTTCCAAACAATAGTCCCTTATCAAGCCACTCCCAGTAGATGCACCAAAAATGTTACGACATTTTCCACTAAGGGGATCAAAGCTAAGGGAAAAATAACATAACAGGATACAGCACCACTATGTGTTCAGTGTCGTGCTATTACGAGAATGGTCATACACGTCTCAAACACAAAGCTAACTCGGGGATCCCTGACATGTTCTATCGACCAAACTGTAACTCTATAGCTAATAGAAGTTTTCCAGGCCTCTAGAGACATAGCCTATAAAGGGTTATACTCACTTTCTCAGTCTTCTTGAAACTCACGACCTTCACTAATGATATCTTGCTCACTTGCGAAGTTCTAGAGCTACCTTCTCCTCATATTCTTCTCGAGGATCTCTTCCAGAATCCTTGATGATATCATTTAAGTTTTCTAACACATACTCTGGCAATTGATCGGGAAGCCCTAGATGCAATTTAGTATATTCAGCCCTAGACTAAACCATAAAAACAGACCTTTGTTAGCTTATGAATCAAATAAAAGATAAAGATTTCAACATTGTTCCAACCAAGGAATAGTGAGATTTACACCACCAGGATGCATAGAGAGACATACAAGACTGCACTTAGTTCCTCTTGACAAAGCAAGACTGAAATCTTTTAAAGCCTTTATTCATAATCCAACAAGATAAAGTATAGCTGAAAAGTAAAATATAGTACTATAAAGCACCATAAAGCATAACCACTTTCAAGACACCCAGCTAATACCTGCCACCATCCCACATAGCAAAACCGTGCAAGTTAGTTACGTGAGAAAGATACGTGTCATAGCTGAATGTCAGTTGTCAGTTGTTATTCATGTCCAAAAAAGTTAAAATACTTAATAGCTTCGAATAGCATTTAGAAACACCAAACAAACATTGTTTTGGCAATAGGCAAGGCTGTTATATCACCGTATCAAGATGAGTGTCATGCTGATCAGCTTACGGGCAGTTGGTCCATATTAGTTCATTTTTAGTTTTAGAAGGAGTATGAAAAGTTTTAATTGTTTATGTTTTTCTTAGCCAAAAGACTTGGGTGTACTGGTATTAGAGCAAATCCATGCTATGCTAGCCCAAGTGACCCTTACAGAGCAAGGTGTGTCACACGCTACTGTCCATACTCTTGAGCATATCCATGCTTTCCAGTTGTATCTCACAAAAGGTCTAAAGTAACACTTAATAGGTTAGGGTACAGTAACACCATGATTGTTATATAAAAGTCATATAACAACCATGGTATGGGGACATTGATTTGGATAGACATGATTAGTTATTTATTAAGTGATTTTTTGTGTCTTTACTAGGTATTAGGACAGATCCGTGCCATTCTAACCCGTTCGTAAAAACAATGTATCTTATGCATTTCCATGCTGTTTAAGATTGTCCTATTGGAGTCCTTACTATAAGGTTCTTTGACAAGGGTTTCTTTGAGAATTTGTATGGAAAATACTATCTTTTTCTTAAGTCATTTCTTTAGCAAAAGGGAAGAGGTATATTGAAGAAACTTAAAACAATCAGAATCAAGCACCAGAATTTCTTCAACATGTTGAACCTGCCGAAGATACCAAGGCACCAACTGTGACCTTAACGGGGACTGTTGAAAACTAAGCCACAGTTGTCTCCTTGGTGAATGACTAATTTATATTTCATGATTCTTTCTTCACATTTATTGATCTTTGATCTAGGGTCAGGTGAAACCAACTTTGGTTCTACGTATGCTCATCTGATACTTGCAGGAATCACAAACTTAGACAACCAATTTATTTGAAGAACGTCTACAACGGTCTTCCAGCTGATCTCCAGCAAAGGGTAACCAATCCTTTCATAATTTCAAATTTAGATGTTAAGTTCAATCATTTGAAGTCATTGAAGACTTGGCCATCTTCAACGACTTTCAAGAAACTAGCATTTAGAAAAGTCTGCAGAAATACATTACTTTCGCGACAGTCTGTAGAAATGAACTATGTTCATGACAGTTTCACGACAATTTTGCAAAAGTTTCGCGACAATTTTGCGAAACTAGGATAGTTCAACAGTTTAGACTATTTCACGGAGGTTTCGCAAAACTTGCACAGTTCAAAAGTTTAACTATTTTTAACACCAACTTTTTCGCGAAATGTTCACGAAGAGAGAGAAAATTCCCAAAGGTCATCTATTTCATGAGTTAAACTGTTTTAAAGACACCTTCATCCTTTTAAAGGCACCTTTTCCATTTTGAGAGCACCTTCACCTTTTTAAGGGCACCTTCGGCTTTTTCGCAAAATCCCGAAGAGAGAGAAAATGTCGAAGGTCATCTATTTTGAACGAGGAACGTTCCCAGCCACTTTCTGAAATTTGCGAAGTGAGAGAAATTTGTGATGCCCTTGTCCACGTCAACATTCCCTACGGGTTGATAGTATACACTATGTATAGTTGTCACATAAGCCATATACTTCCAAGTACAACGGCTTACCTAATTAGGTGAAAATCATTTAATGTAGTTAATACATGGATGCAATCTATAAATAGATCATCCTAGCACAGATTACGGGAGACACTCCATCCATGAGACGTATGATTTTTGAGCCTCCCAGTTACGCCGTCATTCTGGTTGTAACTGTCACTGTTGTGCTTCAGTGTAATATAGTAGCAATACACTTTTCTATCTGTGTATAACGTAGATGAATGTTTATTGTGATTTGAATGCACTCTATCGTTGTTTGATCGTGTTTGTTAACTCACTCTGACTAGAACACGGACGTCTACGACTCCTGAGTTTCTGATTAGACGATGGCTATCTTTGACGACTAAGGGACTCATGATATCATACTGCTATTGCAATCTATTTCAGAACAAATCTTCATATTGAATCTGACTTATATTAATACCACACATGCACAAACCATCTCTAATCTCTTCGGTGAACTGTACTCTCATTTGTGTGTATGAACTAATTCTTAAGATCATGTTGAGCAACTAGAACACTTTAAGCTATGATTATACTTAACATAGCTCTCTATTAGATTGGTTTTCCATCTAGCAGTTGATTGTAATGGGAGAGCTGTTCCACAATATTCCTGCTCTCTTCTCCGTTCGCATTCTTCTATATCCCTTGCCCCATTAGCTTGCACATGATCATCCTCCGAAAATGTGTATGATCTTGTCATGAGATGCATCAGCTGGCAAATGTCATGAGGTGCATCAGCTGGCAGCGCCATGTCCTCCATGTCCTCCATGTCTTCCATGAGGTGCATCAGCTGGCAACGCCATGTCATGAGGTGCATCAGCTGGCAGCGCCATGTCCTCCACGACATCTCTATCTTCTGGAATGACTTGAATCATGAACCACCATCTGGGATCTGAACGATCGGCATGAAAGACCGCCTGTAATTGATCAATGTTACCATAAACGTTGACTCATAGTTAGTATTTATAGCTATGTTACAATTGCTTGGGTATTACTATACAAAATATACACTTTTTGCAATACATTGAAAATTGATTGATTGACAACAAAAGAGCATAGATATCTTGAAGACATAGAAGAAATATACCTGCTCACATTGTTGAGAAAAAACGAATGTATCGCTTTGACCTATCCAAAGCTTGGTAGAGTCAATGGCAAAATAACCACTCATCTTTCATGACAGTTGCATTGGGACCATTGCAAATAACTTTGAACCATTTGACATCAAATATGAAAAAGTTGAATTGCCTAAATCCAACTTCGAGGATGTCATTGATTGTCCCACAACAATCAAGCTGAGAAGAGAGTAAATTGGTGTCAATCGTGCTTGCTCGACTCTCTTGGGTAAAATTTGCCATGACTCCACAATTGTACGTGTTTCTATTTTTGTCAATGCACTCCATACGGAAGTGTCGTCCATGCGTCCATAGTGCATTGTATTTTTTGTACTGAATGAAATGGAACTAAATTTGTTAGGAATACAAGAAACATATACAAAATTGTAGGTACAATTGTTTTAATTAACATGTGAATGATGTAAATCGCACCCCCTTGCATATTCCCGCTCTCGCACTATTACTTCCTGGTTGTTTGCCAAGGCTTCTCTAAGGGCCTCACAAAGCCAATCAAGCGTCATGTCCTTGGGTAGAAGGGCGAGGTCAAGTCAATATGGTTGTCTTCTATGCTCTCTCCTAAAAGTGGCTCAAGCAGTTTGTCTACGAGCCTTGGCCTCTTCGTATAGCGAAATCCACTTTTGCATTTCTTCGCTATTAAGAATGCAAAACTTATTCACCTTCTCCCTAAAGGACTCACTCATTCTCATGATCGCTCATTTTCCTTGAGGAACCTCTCCAACAACACGCTCATCATCCTTCTTATCCCAAAGACAAGAAATAGAAGAATCGCTATGATCAAGGAACTCCGTGATGTAAACCATGGACTCTTGCACTAGCTATCCTTCCGACATGCTACCCTCAGGACTTGCTCTTTTTCTTGCCGAAGCCTTTCAATGTTTTCATGAATCATTCCAAGAAAAATGCTTGAATTAAAAAAATGGATCAATGTTAATGAGAGAACATGGGAATTACCACAATAGCAATAGTCTAAGATTAGGCAATTGACACAAGTATATGATGTATCTGCAATGGCCACCTCATCTACCAAATGCACAATGATATGTATTTGAATGGTGAGAATGGATGTGGGAAAGTGCTTCTTGATCAAACACACTTCCTCGATGGAGCTTTGTCTTGCCGCCTCAATGGATGCCAGCGATATCTCCTTGGATAAGATTTATCTTCATAAGAAAGAGAAACAACAATGACATACGCATTAGTAAGATCATCACCTTGAATCACCCCCAAAAAAAATGATGTGAGTCATATGCGCATTCACCGTACCTCACCAAACCACTGATTTTGTAGATTGCACTCCTTAACTCCTCTGTCAAAAACCCTCTCAAGACCAGGGGAAGCACAAACTGCATGCACAAAAACAATTTGGTCATTGAGATACATATATGCACAATTATTGTGGATGCACATAAAATTTAATATAATACCATGAATCGAACCTGAACATTCCCCATATCCAGGAAAGTCGTGCATCGTCCACATCAAGATCCCCTTTACCACAAAATCTCTTTGTCTCAATGGTCTTGATATATCACTCACTTGAACACCTTGCCATAGAATCTTTAGCTCATCTATCAAGGGAGCCATATACACATCCATATTTTTTGCCTTGTATTTTTCCGGGATAAGAAGGGTGAGCATTAGGTGCCCCTTCTTGATACTTAGCCAAAGGGGGATGTTGTAATTTAGAAGGACAACCGGCCAAGTGGACCATGATGTGGATCTTGCTAAAAGCCCTTAATGAATGTTAGGTTCTATAGAGTGAATTGATACTCGAGTTATACCCCCCTCCAAATGGCGGCCGCGGACTGTGAATGACTAATTTCTATTTCATGATTCTTCCTGCATGTTTATTGATCATCGATCTAGGGTCAGGTGAAACCAACTTTGGTTCTACGTCTGCTCATCTGATACCTGCAGGAATCACAAACTTAGACAGCCAATTTATTTTTCCGGCTGATCTCCAACAAAGAGTAACCAATCTTGTCATAATTTCAAAGTTCAAATTTCAAGTTTAATAACTTGAAGTCATTGAAGACTTGGCCAATACATTACTTTTTTAACAATCTGCAGAAATACACTATGCTTTCGCATTTCCCTGAAATGCGACACTTACATAGTTCAAAAGTTTAACTGCTTTTGACACACCTTCGGCTCTTTACAAAAAATGTGGAGAGAGAGAGAATTCCCAAAGGTCATCTATTTTCATGTATTACGCTGTTTTAAAGACATCGCCATCTTTTTGAGGGCACCTTCAGCTTTCTGCAAAAAATATGAAGAGAGAGAAAAATCCCGAAGGTCATCTAAAATAGACGAGGAATGTTCCAGTGACGTCCTCGTCCGTGTCAACGATGCTGAATTATTGACCGTATATACTATGGACAGTTGTCACAAAAGCCATATACTTCCAAGTACAACAGCTTTCCTAATTAGGTTACAAGCATTCAATATAATTAATACATGGATGAAGTCTATAAATAGATCATCCAAGCACTGATTACGAGCTGCTCCATCCATAAGATGCATTTTTGAGCCTCCCAATTACGCCGTCATTTTTTGTTGTCATTGCTATTTGTATTGTGCTTCAGTCTAATATAGCAGCAGCTTGCTTTTATCTATGTAATATGTAGATGAATGCTTGTTGTGATTGAATGCACTTTTATTGATGTTTGATCGCACTTGTTTACTCACTCTGATTAGAACCCGGACGTCTACGACTCATCAGTTTCTGATCAGACGATGGTTGTCTTTGACGCCTGAGGAACTCGCGATATCATACTACTCTTCCATTTATATCAAAACTATACTTCACGTTGAATCTGATTTCAATAGTACCACATACAAACCTCTCTAATCTCTTCGGTGGATTGTACTCTTGTTTTAGAGTATGAATTAATTTTTTAAGATCCTGTTGGGCAATCACAATGCATTAAGCTATGATCATCTTTAGCATAAGTTGTCTATTAGATTGTTTTTGCACCTAGCATCCGATTAAAATGGGAGAGTTGTTCCGCAATATTTTTGCTCTTTTCTCCGTTCTTGTTCTTCCTATCTCCCTTGTCCCATCAGATTGGTATCAGAGCTTAGCTCAAATAAACCAAGACATTAACTTTGTTCTATTTGTGTACTATTATCATGTCTCATATAGGTAGCTCTTCATCTTCATCACTCAATGAAACTAGAGTCATTGACAAGTTCAATGGTTCTAACTTCTACATTTGAAAGTTAAAACTTAGAATGATGTTGATAGATAGAGATCTTTGGGATGTAGTAGAAGGTGCAGACCTGAAACCAGAAGATGGTGATCAAGCAAAGGCCTAGAGGATCAAATATCAGAAGGCCCTAGCATGTATCACACTCGATCTGGCCGACTCCCAAATATCTCACGTTATCACACGTGCAAAATCTCTAAGAAAGCACTGGACTTGCTATCAAGTCTTTTTCACACTAAAGGTGAGCATGGTGGATCGCGCAAGAAGCTTTTCTGCAGATATTGCAAAAGAGCTAATCACGACATCAAGGAGTGTCACATCAAGGTCTACAATGAGGCAAAGAAGCAGCAACAACAACAACAGCCAGACTCCTCCAACACGGTCGAATTCAAGGAGCAAGGCACACACTTGTCAATGGCTTACAGCAGCAGCGAAGCCTGTGATAGCTGGTACCTAGACAGCGGTGCTACCCAACACATGACCTCTCACAAGGAATGTTTTACGGAGTACACAGCTTACAGCAAAGACCAATTAATCTACCTTGGAGATTCTAGCACCATACGTGTGGAAGGCAAAGGAGCAATGAAGATCAGCTTCAACAATGATCGGTCCAGTTGGGTTCCTAAAGTCCTCAGTTGTCAAAGAACCTGTTATCAGTTTCTAAGATAACTGATGAGGGCTACACTGTTACTTTCTCATCTGAGCAATGTATAATACTCGAGGAAGATACTACTCTGACTACATGCACTAGAGTCGGAAACCTTTACCTACTCTCTAATTCAGTTGCATTAGCTAGTATCTCTAATGAAAATGTAAACAACAGTGTTGTTCTGTGGCATAGTGGATTTGGACATGTAAATACAAGATCATTTTCCTATATGCTTTGTAATAATTTAGTTGATGGTTTGAATCTTCTGTCTTCATTAGATAGGAAGTCTTTCTTTTGTGAATCATGCATCTATGGGAAGCACTCTAGAAACAAGTTTCCAAAATCACATTCCATCAAAACAAAGCATGTATTAGATCTTGTACATAGCGATCTATGTGGCCCAATGCGAACTCCGTCATTAGGAGGTGCAATCTATTTTATCACTTTCATAGATGATTATTCTAGATGGTCTACAGTCATGTTCATTAAGCACAAATCTGCAGCCTTTGAATGTTTCAAGAGATTCAAGGCCATGGCTGAGACACAAACGTCTAGGAAAGTGAAGGCACTCCGAACAGATTGTGGCGGCGAATACATCTCTAACGAGATGTCCGACTACATAGCTAAACATGGTATTAGAAGACAGTTCACCACTTTCTATTCACCTCAACAGAACGGTATTGCAGAAAGGAAGAATCGAACTCTTCGCCACTCAGCTAGATCCATGCTACATTAAGCACACCTACCTGCGAAGTTCTGGACAGAAGCTATTGCCACAACCTGTTACGTACAGAACAGATTTAGCACCAAAGCCGTCAACAACAAGACTCCTCATGAAGTTTGGCATGGGCACAAGCCTAATGTCGGCCATCTAGAAATCTTTGGTTGTATATGTTTTGTTCACATTCCTAAACAGCTTAGGAAGAAACTGGATCATAGGACAAATAAATGTATTTTCATTGGCTATCCTGATGAACATAAAGTTTATAAAGTTTATGATCCATCCACCAATGTAGTATTTGTCCCTGGGATGTAATATTTCAAGAACATACATACTATGATTTTAAACAACCATCGATAAACGATGCTATGTCATTTCATCCTATTTTATGTAGCATGGATCAATGTTGATGTTCCTTCTATAGAACCCGCAGCTGGTCAATCCAACATCCAAGGATCCTCATGGACTCGGACAATTCCTGAGAGGTATGCACCTCAATCATTCTGGACTTCATCAGAAGAACCAGAGAGCCTAGACGAAGCAATTAACTCCAAGGATGCCGTGAAGTGGCAAGAAGCTATGGAAAGCGAGTATAACTCACTTTTCACTATTTAAAACTGGCCGCTGATCGACTTCCCCACTCACAAGAGAGTTATCAACAACAAGTGAATCTTCAAGAAGAAGATCAACTCTGATGGTTCCATTGCAAAATGGAAAGCACGACTGGTGACTAAAGGATTCACTCAAGTCCAAGGAGTGGATTATCAAAAAAATTTCAAGCCTATCGTCAAGATGCAGTCAATCAGGACTTTGATTGCATTAGTAGCCGCAGAAGACCTCCAAATGCACCAAATGGATGTCAACATAGCATTTCTCAATGGCAATGTCAAAGAGGAGCTATATACCTTCCAACCGGAAGGATTGGAAGTCAAGGGCCAAGAGCACAAAGTGTGCAAGAAGATGCCCAAAGCAATCTACAGTCTGAAATAGGCCGCAAGAGCATGGTTCGATAGAATCAACTCTTATCTCGTTCAATTAGGATTTGCAAACAATTCATCTGACTGTAATGCTTATTCAAAGCATATAGGCACCAATTCAATTTACATAGCTCTTTACGTAGATGATGCATTTATTCTGTCTAATGACACATCTCTACTACACACTACTAAGAGTGATCTGTTAAAGGAATTGACATGACTGATTCAGGAGCTGTCCATTCTTTGTTAGGAATTCATATTACTAGAAATAGACTTCAGAAGAAGATCTATCTTAGTCAGCAGGCATATCTAAAAGGCATTTTAAAAACGTTTCATATGTCCGATTGAAAACCAATTGATACTCCAATGGATCCAAATATAGTATTGACTAAACCTTCTTGTGTTGAGATTGATAGTGAAGTACTCGACTTAGCGAAGTAACTTTATCATTCACTCATCGGATCTCTAATGTATGCAATGTTGTGTACTAGACCAGATTTAGCATACATTGTTAGCATGTTAAGTCAATTCATGTCTAATCCTAGAATCTCTCATTGGAAAGCATTAAAGAGAGTGATGAGATATATTTAGGGAAGTTTAGACCACATTTTATGCTATGATGGAAATGCTATTGACCCACTCGTCCTACGAGGCTACTCCGACTCAGATTGGGGAGGAACAATCTCTACCAGAAAATCTACCTCCGGGTTCTGTTTCTATCTGGCAGGGGGACCAATTTCGTGGAACTCAAGGAAGCAGAAATTGTTGGAAATTAAGCCCACAGTTTCCTCCTTTGTGAATGACTAATTTCTATTTCATGATCATTCTTGCACATTTATTGATAATTGATCTAGGGTTAGGTGAAACCAACTTTGGTTCTACGTATGCTCATCCGGATACCTGCAGGAATCACAAACTTAGACAGCCAATTTATTTGAAGAACGTCTACAACGGGCTTCCAGCTGATCTCCAGCAAAGGGTAACCAATCCTGTCATAAGTTCAAAGTTCAGATGTTAAGTTCAAAAATTTGAAGTCAATCTAGATATGCTCTTTCAATTCTAAAAAAATTTCATATGGAAAATTATAAGAGTATAGATACACCTATGGAGCATCTTGTAAAAGATCCTAATAAGGCAGATGAAAGATCCTTGAAGGACATCACCCTTTTTAGGAGTCTTATTGGCTCTTTGATTTCTAGGCTCGATTTGAGCTTTTGTGTGGACAAGCTAAGTCAATTCATGCAAGATCCAAAGATCTATCATTGGAAATCGGCCAAGAGTCTTGAGATATGTATCTTCTACATATGACTATGGATTATTCTATAAAAGTGAAGATCTACCAATAGAAGCCTACTTGGACTCGGATTTTGCAAGTGACAAGATGGATAGAAAATCCACAAGTGCCTATACTATATTTCTTGGAGGAGATCTTGTATCTTGGCTATCCAAGAAACAAGACACTATTCACTATCATCTTGTGAGGCCGAGTATAAGGCCCTTACAACAACAACAAAAGAGGTGCTATGGATCAAAAGACTACTATTGGAGCTCAAGTGCATCAAAGATGAAGATCTAACTATGATCAAGTGTGACAACATCTAGGCTCAAGCCCTTGCCAATAATCCTATTTTCCATGTAAGGAGCAAACATATTGAAGTTGCATATCAATTTGTAAGGGAAAAGCTTATTGGAGGAGAGATCAACTTGGAGCACATTGGAACATCATCATGCATTGCAGATCTTCTCAGCAAGCCATTGCTCAATCAAGCTTAGATCCAATCTTGGCTTGATTCCAAGATCTATGCTGAATTAGAATAGATATCTTTTAAGGAGGAGTGTGAAAAATTTGTAAAAGTTATCTATGTTGAGTTTATGGGTTTTTTAGTCCTTTTGCACATGTTAGTAAGTGATAGGGCCAAATTTGGAATGTGATGTGGCTGGAGCTAGCTTAGGCTTTCTACATTTGTCATGATGAGAGAGGGTGAGTGACACTTTCTTATGAGTTGTCTTGAGATCATGTGACCAATCGAAAGAGAGAGATCCATAAAATTGCTCCAATCAAATTTGAGGGCCCTTATGTCACTAAGCCAATCAAATTAGGAGGAGAAAAAGAAGGGATTCAATCATATTTCGCTCTCCCTACCTCGAGTTACTACTAGTATTTGAGAGAGAACCATTTCTACACTTAGAATTTTTGTTCATTTCTCTCTTTACTTGAGAGCAAGCCTTTTCTATGCTTAGTTTTTTTTCATCATGATTTGCCTACATATGTGTATGTACTTTGGTGAATTATTTATGCATGTTCTATGTGCTCTTGCCTTAGATTTTTGAAGCTAGATCTTGAAATCCATTAAGTGCTTGATCTTTGTGCAATCACCCACATCTTAGTGACCAATCACACACTTTGGACTATCCCCACACGTGTGAAATCTTCACAAGGGAATGAGGTGGTGTTTGTGGTTTGTTATGCATTTACGAGTCCTTGAAAAAACAAAACACATTAATCCCTTTTGGATTTTATAAGCTTCTAAAAACATTATATGAATGTTGCAATTCCTGTAAGTTATCTTAATAGCAAACATTTTTTCAATTTACATCTTCACATTAGTTGGTGAGAATATCCTTATCAATCAATACTTGGATCTATCATGTATCCAATGGTCTATTGTGCAAGGCCCAGGCCCGACATCTCTTTAGCAGTTAGCTCACTAGGCCAATTTATGGCTAATCCTAGTATCACTCATTGGAAGGCTCTCATCCGAGTCATGAGATACATACGAGCTACAACGGTTTGTGCATCTACTATGGATTTAATAATGGATTTCATTGCTCGTGGAAGTCTCAACAATTGTTTCCTCGATTTGGCTCTTTATGTTATGTTTTCAAAACATGCATTCATGATGCAAAGGCATTAGATCTTGGCCAAGGATTTGGAAGACGCTCTAAAAAATTTTGCAACAACACTTATCCCCCTTTCGAACAAGGTTCATGATCATCTAAGCAATGAAAATCTCCCATGGAGAGTTTTAGCAGAGTCTCTCACTTCTCACACTTACGTAGAAGATAGTTGTTTTTTTGTTGTCCTTAGCAATGCAGAATTTCTGTAATGTTGGATGAAGCGGCCATCAAGTGTTACATAGGTCCTTGTTCAAATTTACAACTCGATTAGGAGTAACTTGTATTGTAAGCAAGGTTGTAAATGATTGATATCATGAAATTGCTTTCAGGTTATATGTTGTATTAACATAAAGGCTTCACTGCAGAAGGTTGACAAGTAGTTTCCTACTCTATGTAAATGTGGCATTTTGATACCATACGAACGAGAAACAAGTCAATCACTACATGTATCAGTATGGTATGTTAGTGGTTAAAAGGAGAACTAAAGCTCATAATATGAGACTAGGAAATATTTTAATTAGTTGTCAATTTAAATCTCAAAGATAAATAGGTTCAGTATTGGAATATGATTTTTACAGACCAAAGTTCTTAAAATGTAATAATTGACAATTCAAAGAAAACATGCATTACCATACCTCTAGTGATTTTGAAGGATATTTCACATTTTGCTGGCAAGAAATTGTGTAGGCTTTAGTCTAATGCACTCTTTCAATCTTGTCAATTAAAAAATTCTTTTCGAAGGATGCTCGCATCTCGTCTGAAAGTGGAAAACTCTCAACTCAACAACTTTCTCATTCAAAGTGGAATATTGGACTAGACTATGATACACTTCTGTACATGAGTGATATCTATGAGATGTATTGTGTTTTTCATCCAATTCACATGCATTGATTTGGATAATTTCTGGTGTATCTTCACATTTTGCACCAGACGTACACCAAAATGATTCTGTCAATCATACTTGCACAGTAAAAAGCTAACCAGTTTTGGTAAAAACAAACCTCAAGTATGGAAGATGCTTCTGCCATTCAAAAGCTTTTAGAAGTGAAAGCTAGATAATTGACAATGCCAGTGTTGCTTGTTTACGCATATGTTGTGTATGAATACTTTGAAGTATCATGATTTAGAACCAATAATGTAACAAAGTGATGTCACAGTCACACATGATCTTGGAAGCTGCTACCGTATTCCAATAGAAGTGACTTTATGTTGATTCTGCTTAAGGCCAAGAACATATAATCAATTCATGAAAGTGGAGTTTCATAGTGAAAAAGCTTGAAACAATTTGTGAATTTCAATATGTAGAGAGTAACATTTAAGGGCTGAATTTTCACACCCCCAGTTTGATATAGAGATAAAATATTCTGATTACATACACTACTATGCTACAAAATTTTGAAGTTTTTTCTTCGATTTCGGATTTTAAAAAAAGATCTCATGAGCATATGAGTAACTTAACAGTAATAGCCACTGGAGGTTTGCCTTGGATTTACATGGGCAGAGTCCTCAGCACTCTCATTTCGTGAGAGCTTTGAATAGTGAATGCAGTTAGTCTTCACTAACTTTCTTCTTCTTTCCTGCAAGAATACGCGATATTTGGAGGCCTCTGCTAAACGCCTGGTTGAACAATAACCGAGTCTGAAATTCAGATACAAAAGGAAACCATGCAAGTATGGCAACTGGAGTAAAAAGCAGTAGTCCCATGATGAATTCGTATGTCCGACCCAAAGCTCTCACTGAATCCCACATTCCAATTTGCTCAACAAGCGGTCTGCATGCTTGAGCTATCTGAAAAAGAAAAACAATATAACAGTTAATAAGAATGAATCACCCAAGGGGCTTAGTCTTCAAATGAAAAAATCAGCTCTCTATGCACAGCTTATACCTTGAATGGAGACTACCCAGTTCTTTTGTTTGATGTTGGAAATAAACATCAATCCTCCAAAACAAGATGGAAAGGTTGCCACCAATTGACTTGGTAAAGGGAAATTTTCCTTGGTCAATCAGAAACGGTTTAGTTTCGAGGGATATATACGATATGCTCTGAGTAAATGTAGTAAGAACTCATTGTCCCCTCTATAAAGTATGCTAAAATCTAGAGTGCTAGAAATGAACCTAAGCACCCTCTTGGCTAATTTCCAATGATGGATCAAAGGAGATTGTATATATTGAATCAACCTATTGACACAAAAATTTAGATCAGGTCTAGTAATGGTGAGCTATATCAAGGAGCCTATGAGACTCCTATAAAGGGTGATGTCCTCAAAGGATCTTTCATCACAATCTATTTGGACTTTACCCTCAAATTGAGCTAGCCTTAGACAACTCCAAATCAATATGCTTTCATGTATGAGATTGGCCAAGCCATTGGTTCGAGATGAAATTGTTCTAGTCGAGTTCGCTATGCATCCTATTCCAAAAAAGGTTGTCTTCAGATAGATCATGTACACATTCATTGGAATTTCGTGCTTCTGATATGAGGAGAGAGATATCCATGGTTAGCACTCACATCATTAAATGTGATCTATGAGTAGGGGCATCGCCCGTTTGCATGCACTTAAGAAGGTTGGAGTGTATGAGCGACACAGCCTACTCACTTGCCTGTGTCAAGGTACTGCCAAGTGGCAAGTGTTGACTGTGCATGAAATTGACCATCTATCGATGTTAGGAAGGGTAAACAAAGGAGTGCTTGAGGATTATGCATAAAGGAGCCTAGAGAGAGGCATTCCTCACCATAATCTATGCAACAAAGGTTGGGAGGAGACAAGGCAGCCAGCTCCACCATGTTTCATGCTTTCTGATGTGTCTGATGTTATGTCCATGCAGGAAAATCAACAGGGCTCTAGGTTTTGAGTTAAGTTTCAGATTGGAGGCTGACAGGTAGATTATTGTAATCCTTTTCTTCTAACAGATGTTGCTTGGGCAATTCATTGGAGTCTCCTGTATGCTTGGCTATTGCTTGTAGGGCTTTAACCAAAGTTCTTCATTTATATCAATATATGTTATTGAGTTTATAACATAGCTGCACTAAGATTTCAGAAATGCGGCCAGAAACACGTTTCTGAACTGCATTTCTGATTTTGGACAGCGTTTCTCAAAAACTTTTTTTTTTTTTTGGATTTTGGTGGGCAATATGGGTATCAGATTAAAGCTTTGATCAAGGGCAATGCATTTTTATAGGTTGCCACGTGTTATGGTTACAGTTGGGTCCAATTTAGGGCAATTTTACGTCTAGTATAGGGCAAAATAAATATATAATTTTCTTTTTCCCTCAGCGATTCTGGATATAGAAACGCGTTTCTGGGAATGTTTTTGCCCAGAAACACGTTTCTGTGCAACTATGGTTTATAGTACTTTATAATATGGTCTCACGGGACTTTCTTGAGCAATTGGGTAGGCGTTAATCTTTTTCTCTTTCTAAAACACTCTTCGCATTTAGTGTCACAACTTTTTTTTGTGACCAAAATTAAGTTCTATTAGTTGCATTACTGTTGTAGCAAGTAGGTGCCCATAATGATGTAGCTTTCTTTGCTGGCCGTTTTCTGGAAACCCTAAATTCCAAAAGTTCTAGATTTTAGTTTTTGGGAGAGCTCATTTCTTTCATCCCTTTTCGTGACAAAGTTGAAAACAATCATATTAATGAAGTGCTATGCTAAGACAAGACTATTGATCCAATTTTCATATCACACGAAGCTCTAAATCAAAAGATCTTGCAAAGTTTTCAAAAGGTTATTTTTTTTTCACTTTTCATTTTTAGTTGTTCTTTCTGCATGTGATTGGATCTTGTTATTTCCTATCTTTCCTTGATCCTTAACATCCATTTTCTATCCATTTTGAGCTTTTAAAAGTGAAATTTTTGAAACGACAAACCTTGGTAAATAATTGGAATATTTTGTTTAATGTTCTAAAAGATTTTGTTTTATATTTTATTTTTGAATCTTTAAATTCTTTGTTTCTCAAGAATTTCATTGCACTTTATGGTTTTCCAATCAGATATCTCCAATCTTTCACTAAAACATGTTTCATCCAACGAAAAGTCTATTTCAAACGGACAGTTTGAAATGGATTTTAAAATTAGAGGGAAAATAAAAAACCTCCTAGTGTGTGTGTGAAAGTTTGGCACATAAGACTTTAATTAGAACTTGGTAGGGAATAGTAGAATTATGAATACCTTGTGCATGTGCATTGTGTGATGCATAATTGCACAGAATTGCATTTCTGGGAGGAGACGTTTCGGAAACCGCGTTTCTGAGAAACGCGTTTCTCCTCCCAGAATCGCAAAATAAAATAAAAAACTAAAAAAAAGCTGAAATTTTTTTAGGGGATCAATGGTCAAACCAGCGTTTTGCCTCTCAGAAGTGCAGTAGATGGGGCACAAACAGATCTTATTTTCAATAGCTATTTGGTTGTTATTTGCTCTGGTTTTCAATAAATGCTCAGGGGGCTCTGGGGGCGGTAGCCCCCCGAGAAACAGGGGGTCCGAGGGGCGGTAGCCCCCCGGTGGGGGGTTTGGGGGGCAACGCCCCCCAACGGCAGGGTCCGGGGGCTTCCAACTCCCTGAGCGGTAAGGCCTCTTCATGACTTGGCCTTCCAACTCCCTGATACGAATTAAAATTTAAGAGTGTGACTTTGTCCAAGCTAGGATTAAAAGCCTGGTTAAGACTAATCCATTTAGTGTTAGGGTCTTCTTGAGAGTCCACTTTCACATGTATTGTGAGCTCTTCTCATAATTCATCTACTATTTTTTGGTGTTTAGTTGAATCTACATACTTCAGGGTTTACTAGAAATTACAGGAGGAGCTGAAAATAGGGATACTAAACTAAAACCAGAATTCAGAAAATAGAGGAAGAATGAGTGTAGGATGAGGCCCAAAGATGAAAAGAACAAAACCATGCCATTATCAACTTAAGAGAATCCTCGAGAACATGTCACCAATCAAACCATCGTACAAATTATGGCTATATGCGAAATTTAAAGTATTACTATTCTTTCGTGGTGTTAAGAAGTTGAGATGCTGATTTGAGTAGCAGCTCATGAAGTTTGTAGACATGTCTGACACAATACAGGAAGTTTATCCCGCATGACATGATGAGTGTCTTTTAAAATTTTGACAGATGGGCTACGATTAAGGATAGCCATACGGAGAAACCCAGGTGAAAAGATCCACAAATATCGATCAGCATAGAAAAGTAGAGAGATGAATCTTATGCAGTTAAAGCCAGCTTTCTCTACACTCTTCAAAGAATTGTTCTTCGATCTCAGCACTTGTTCTTAACTTTTTATGCTACGAGATAAAACAATTTCTATCAAGGAAGAAGAATGTAGGAGGAGAACAAAATTGGAAAAAAGAATTTGTGAGGAAAGAATAAAACAAGAAAAGATGACGATGAAAGGAAAGGGACAAAAGAACAAAGAAACATTAGGAGGAAAGAACAGAAGAAGGACACAGAAAATGGATAGAAGGGAAGACTGGACTGCTAATAATCAGATTCCCATTTTGTTCTCTAGATTAATGTACCGCATCTTGAAAGGGGACTTTGGGTGAAAAGAGACTTGGTCATATTTTTCTTGAATATATCAAACTTAAACCATCAAGAAGGTCAAGAATGGGTCTCATATCCCCTACTACATTGGCTAGTGACCAAAACAGGATGCATCCTAACTAACAAGTTGGTATTGTTGCTAGCTCTCACTATTTGTCTCTCAATTGAAATGCTATTTGCAAAGTTTATGTTCTCTTGATGGTCACACCCACTACTTCAGACAAAAGTGGTTTGTTGTGGCTTTGTATTCAGGGACTCTGAAGGATGTAGAGGAACCACAGCAATCCATCCCGAACTAAGTGACGAAACTCCACTTCGGTGACAATATTGTAGGGCACTACAACATTTTAGAACATTTTCAACCCTAATATCCAGGCTTCTTCAAAGCAAAATAATAAAAAATCATGGGAGAGAAACTAACTTTTCGTCTCCCACTCGGACCTTCTAGGAAACTACTCAGCTTGACACTATAAGAACATATAGTTTCGAGGCTTTTTCTTTACAACACCGTGAAGAGTTCTTTCTCCTCTTACATGCTGAAAGTGCACCCTACGAGTTCACGGATCAACAAAGTGTCATCATAACGGTAAGCTTTTTTCTTCCTCTTACATTTCTATCTCAGCGCTCTACTCTCATAATGATAGTTCTTTAATAGCCCCTAGCTATTGATGATGCTTGCTCATCACACAAAAGCATGCATGATGTTTTATGGTAGTGGTCCCCAGCGGTGGACATACTAAATGCCTTTGCTTAATAAAATGCAAGCACATCCTACCCAAAGGGTAGCGATGGAGGCTTCTTTCCTACATACATCTCTGAAAAAACATTTTGATGGCCACGCTGACATACTGCGCGGCCATCAAAATGTTTTAGGCCAAAAATTCCAAATTTGGCCTAAAACTAGCTAGGAAATGTTGACAGTTTTCATAGGGTCCTCTGGTTATGGACTAGGTTTGCTCAAAGGGGCATCGAGATGGTTCAAATTTGTTCATGCAAATAATGGAATCAAAAGAAATAGAGATTTAGTGCGGCCAATTTGCAGACTTGTATTTCTTTTTCTGTAAGATAAGTCATCATAATTCAAAGGTTGATAGGAATAGGTGCAAGGAAATTAACAGAAGGAAGACTCCAGAGTTTCTAAGAGTGGATTTGTACTCAATGACTCTAGCAGGAACAAAAGGGACTTGGCAACTTTTGGATTGACAGAAATCAAAGGAGGAAAGGTCACCAATATCACAAATATCTTGAGAGAAGATCTCAAGGTGAGAGGCATTGTCTTCATTTTTCATAAGGTTTCCATTTATAGTGATATTTGGATGTTTGATCAAGTTCTGGCATGATTATGGATTGCATTGTTGATCAAATCTTACTAACCTTTGTTTTGTGAGTTGAACTTGTGGATTAAAAGCATATTTCAAGTCTGTTGAAGATCAAAGGCTGAGAAGAAGCTATTTTGGATCAGATCATCACATCTAATCATTTGTTGATTGTGAGGCTTGTCCATATTCAATACTAACAATGTTCTTTTCATTCTATTGTTGACAATCTCCATTTTTTGGATGAACACTCTCCTTAAGTGGATGAACTTTCTCCTTAAGTGGATGACAAATGCTCTTTTGACTGAGTTTGTAATTCTCCTAAAGGCTAAGAAAAGCTCCCATTTGGATGAAAAATTTGCTTTTGGGTGAATATATTGTAAGCTCCATTGTGAAGAGCATATTGTAAAGATTGTCATCAATTTTGGCATAAATTTTGATGTACTTTGTTGAGCATGTAAGTAAATCTCCTTATGTTATTTGATTGGAGCATTTGCTGGAAGGTTTTAACCATGATGAAAATGTGTTTTTAGGTTATTAACAGGTTGAGGAACATTTTTGTCTAAAGATATTCCAGGAAGCTAAAGTATCTTTCTTGTATTCTTTTGGCCAGAAGTGGGCTTTAATTTGTTTTTTAAAGCTATGCCATGTAGATGCAGGTTCGTGATTTGATTTCATAGCTGCCCACCATAGTAATGCATAGTTATCTAGATGTAACGTTGTATATCGAATCTGGAATGATTAGAGTATCTACTTTTCTCAAAGAAATTATCAAGATTTCAAATCCAAGCAAGCAAACTCTTTACATTGCTAGCATCTCCATGAAACTTAGAAACTTGTGATTAGAGAAATGCCATTCTCCAAAAAGAAAGATAGAAGCTCGCATTTGCAAAGTGTTGTCTCTAAAATAAAAAGCAAGTTGGAGATCCAATTCTCAAGGATCTCCTAAATGGAGTCTATTAGCTCTAGTATTAAAGAGATATTGGAGAGAAAAAAGAAATTCGAGCAGAAGGGAAGTCTATTCGAACGCAAACATACAAAGTCCTGTGTATTGGAATTTGTTTCAAGAATGAACACACAAGGCCTTCACAACAATTTCACAAAGAAAGAAAAATAGTAGACCTTGGCTCTAATACCAAAACTATGAACTCAAAGTGAAGGACTCCTAAATTCTAAAGTCCTGACCTAAACATTGTGTCTTAAAAAAAGAAACACTGATGAAAAAATTCGATAAAAACTCAAAGCTTAACAAAGTAATTTCATCATTGACTTGCTAAGGGATCAAGATGGGGACCCCCTCCCCCCCCCCCTTCAAAGAATTTTCTTTAAATTATGCAAGACAAACGGCCCAAGGCCAAATACATATATAGTGGTTTGGGTAAATGGATTCTTGAATCTTTACATTATTCAGATGTTAACAAATTTTGAATCTTAAAGAATGTTATTAAAATGAAAGTGGTTTCTTATGACATGCAAATGCTTAATGATCAAGAGTGGAGCATGCATAGTCATTAGGTGTGATGCCACGAAAATGTTAAATATTGAATATCAACATAAATATGGCATGATATACTCAAAAATGAATATATGAGCTGGATAAGTATAAATCATGAAGAGGCCTAAGTCATTTTTCGGGAATATATCTCCTAAGTACTTGCCTTGTAATTAAGGACAAGACCTTTTAAAGGAAAAGACATTGTCTTGGACAACCTTTACTAGGTTGTCCATACGAAACGACTAGATATGAAAAGACATGATAAACTAGAGTAACTTTGACTCATAGTTAAGTATACCTCCTATGGTATAGGTGAACGTATTTTCAGTCTAATCGTTAACTAGACCCTTTCGCGGGAGCGACGCACCCGTTGTTTTAGAGGTGTGTTTGTTCGCCCCATAGAACATATATTGATCTCACACTTCAGTCTCGATCATCGAGAGAGAAGAGTTTATGCTTATGTAAGAGATTGAAGAAGTGAATAGAGTTCTGTGAGTTATTCTCTCTTATCTCTGTTCTCCGCACTGCTGAGTGTGAGTGATCTGGAGTCTGCTAACAATCTCTAACGCATTTCATGAATTTCTCTCTGATCAGACAGACGCTCTAGTGCATTACAGTCATTTGTTGTGTTTTCGTAAAACATGCTCTAAAGAACTGTCTTTAAACCATCCTATTCATCTGTCGCGAATACTTTCTTTTCGGCACTCGAATAACGACTATGTTTGGTACAGTCTAGCACGATCATTGAATAAAGCTATATGTATACATATGAGATGACAGTCCCTGTCTGAAGAATTAAGTCTTTGATCTGTCTTCCTGATTGGCATGACATAAGTTTCTAACGTATTCTAAAACTCTTGGTGTTCTTTAACCATTAAGTTGGACTTTAGTTGTCGAGGACTTCTGAGAAACAAACAGTTTGTGAACGCGATTAATTAATTGTCTGCACAGTCGTGAATACATCGAACAATTCTCGATTCTCTGTTGACACCTTAATCAGCCAGAGTGTAGTACCGCTGTACTACTCTGATAACATCTCACATGTAGAACGCGCTTCATCTAATTCGATAGAGGCCAGATTGTTGTTCTGAATTTATTAACACTACTCATCCCAAACATAAGTAATACTAGTTACTTTTTAATGTTTGTCGACAACCAGAATAACACTCGAAACCACTTGCCATAATTGTACCGAAAATATAACTTTCTAACGTTGTCCTCTATGGGAACGACATTACTTACTATAAAATCTATATTAACTCTGTTGGTATAGTACGACATTAGGCATTGGATGGCATGACATGCAAGAGTCAAGTCTGACATTCATGGACATAAGGCAATGGATGGTGTGACATGCAAGTTTCAAATCAGACATGCATGGACATTAGACAAGGAATGATATGACATGCAAGCTTCAAATTTGACATGCATGGACATTAGGCAAGGAATGATATGACATGCAAGCTTCAAATTTGACATGCATGGCCATTAGGCTATGGATGGTGTGACATGCAAGTTTTAAATCAAACATGCATGGACATTGGGCAAGGAATGGTATGTAAGTTTTAGAGATGAGAGAGAGAGAGAGAGAGAGATGAAAGAGGTAAAAGAAAGTGAGTGTGAGTGTGTGGTTCCAAAAGGGTTCCAATCCAAGCTTGGTAGATCCTCCTTATGCCATAGCTCCAAGCTTCCTTCCAAGCACCTACACACATAGAAACAAGAACAAGAGGCAAAGTAAAAATGAAAAGGAGATGAATAATAAGGGAGAGGGGCAAGTTACCCCTTTTATAGGGAAGGGGTAGGCTTGAGAAAGTGGGTGATGTGTCCAAAACAAGTGTGAGAGTTGTTAGGGAGACTCTAGGAGAAGTAGAGTGAGAGGGTGAGGTGTATAAGTGTGAGAGGGGTTTTTATCAATTGTTAATGCAAAAGGGAAAGAGTAGGAGGGCCCATTTCCTTAGGTGTCATATGGTTTATAAGCCATGTGGCAAAGTATGTAAGTTACATATTGATAAGTATGGAAGGTAGGTAGCTTAACACTTAATGTTAGCCACTTTCAAGTTGTATTTTCTTGTTTTACAACATTGAGATTCCCCCAAGTGTATTCATTAGATGGGAAAGGCTTTGTATATGTCCATCTTATCTTTGCATAATTTTCATCAATTCCTAGGCCATTTTTTCTAGGGGTTGCCCATCCCCAATCATAGTGAGTGTGACACAAAGGGTGATCAGTCCTTTGGTTTCTTCTCCAATTTTTCAAAAAAATTGAGCCTTCTTAATAGAACTTTAGAAAAAGCCTTCTTTTGGTACTATCTTTAAGCTTTAAGAAGCTTCTTCAGTTCATTCTTCAGACACTCCTTTAAGTACATGCACATACCCTTAAAGTAGAAGGTTAGGTGTCATAACATACCATTTAAATGGTTCATCATTAGATTCTACTTGTAGAATTTGCACATCAAACTATTAGCATTGATCTACAGTTTTCATTTCTAGTATTCAGGTACTGATACCTACACAAACATTTCATCAATTGGAGTACCAAGCTCTAATGTTCAAATATGTTTCATACAAAAATAATGGAAGATAGGATAGCCTTTATTCCGTTGTCATATTTGTCTGTACAATCTACAAAACTACAAAAAAATAACATGCTACTTCTTGTAGAAATGTCGCATTGAGTTATATTAGAAAGGGTAAATGGCTTCATGGAATTACTAAAACTCTTTCTAAGAATAGGATTGCCAAGGACGAACTGCAATGGCTTACCAACTTTCTATACATTAATGGTATAGATAAATCACAACATAACCCATTTTTTATGTGTAAATTCTTTGCACG
Organism: Diphasiastrum complanatum; assembly: GCA_029204225.1. Taxonomy (NCBI): domain Eukaryota; kingdom Viridiplantae; phylum Streptophyta; class Lycopodiopsida; order Lycopodiales; family Lycopodiaceae; genus Diphasiastrum; species Diphasiastrum complanatum. The sequence continues at coordinate 55,338,083 of CM055103.1, forward strand.
AAAATTGGCCATAAAAAGACTCACCAGTCTATATTTCACTCTGTTTCCCAATAATCATTCTAAGTACTCTGTCGAGGATTCCTTGTCACACATTAAAGACATTACTACTAAATCTTTACCAGAAATCTTCTTGGGAAACAATTCTCTACCGTACCTTCTCTACAGCTTTAAAGCCCACAAAGTTTCATTTAGATGAATTACCGATGCTCATGATTGCCGTTTTACCAAGCTTGCCAAATTTCTTATAGGAGCTCTTGGTATGTTGTCACCATTCCTCATGGAAGGTGCAGGCCTTAAGGCGAATACATACAAGAGTATCCTAAGAGCAAATACAGTTTCACACTGGCAATGTGAGTCATCTATGGATTTCTATCTAAATCTACCATCTTTGATTACCAATATAATGGTTGCACATTCCATACATGATCTTATTTATTATAAATGGAATCACATACCTGAAGTTTTCAAATGGTCATGGGCTAAAAAAACAATCACAAGAATGGCACACTCTTGATATAGATCTACTATATCAATGGAATGATCTCCTGATTGATAATTGTATTGTCAAACTAGGGAACAAAACCTGAAGACAAGTACGTGGTATTCCTATGAGTTTTTCTTGTTCACCTACTTGGTGTAATTGGTATTTATCCTCCTTTGAAGCACAATTTATTAACAAACTTGCTAAACTGGGCCACACCTCTTTCATGAATATCTTTCGACACTCATTCATATACGGTTATGATATTTGCTTCATCAATAATACTAGTATCAAGCTCTTTATGGATAAAACATAGACGAGAACTCTTGAAAACCCATTTTGGATCTATCCCTTGGACTTTCTAGAAATAGAAAGAAAAACATTTGAAGGTAAGAAGGCCAACTTTCTAGATATATCTATTGCCTTTGATCAAAACTCTGGCCTTGTATGCCTCTCAAAATTTGATAAAAGAAGAGAACTACCCTTCTGTATTTACAATATATACATCTGGCTTCAAATAGACCGATCTATAATTCATATAAGGTTATTGTTTTACAGGTCATTGTCACAATGTACTATTGTAACAAACAAGAGATGTTTATTAAAGAAGCTAGAATTTTGGTTGACGCTTTTCAAAAAAATGGATTTATGAGAGAAAAACTTTGTCTTATCATCAAAAATTTACTTATCTCTGAGTCCTTTCCAGGTTTGTCTTACTCTTTACCACATGATATTGATTGTCTTCTGGTGGGCAGTTAGCTATCCCTTATGGGGAGCTAACTGCCCCTGAAGGGATTCACTAACTGCGGGTTGGTTGGTGGGTTCTCTCTCTCTCTCTCTCTCTCTCTCTCTCTCTCTCTCTCTCTCTCTCTCTCTCTCTCTCTCTCTCTCTCTCTCTCTCTCTCTCTCTCTCTCTCTCTCTCTCTCTCTCTCATGGAAGCTCCTTCGTTCAGTTTTACCCTGCTTCGCTACCAAACAAGTGCCTCTCCAAATATACAAGGTCCTTTAACATTCTACACTTGCATATGAAGGAGTTTTTTATTCTTAACTAAGTGGTTTTCCTACTTAAAATTCAAAAACATTTTATAAGACTTTTTAATGTTTAGATCCTAAATTGGAGGGAAATCAACTTTTCGTCTCCCACTCGGACCTTCTAGGAAACTACTCAGCTTGACACTATAAGAACATATAGTTTCGAGGCTTTTTCTTTACAACACCGTGAAGAGTTCTTTCTCCTCTTACATGCTAAAAGTGCACCCTACCAGTTCACGGATCAACAAAGTGTCATCATAACGGTAAGCCTTTTTCTTCTTCTTACATTGCTATCTCAGCGCTCTACTCTCATAACAATAGTTCTTTAATAGCCCTTAGCTATCGATGATGCTTGCTCATCACACAAAAGCATGAATGAGTTTTTATGGTAGCAGTCCAGTGATGGACATACTAAGTGCCTTTGCTTAATAAAATGCAAGCACATCCTACCCAAAAGGTAGCGATGGAGGCTTCTTTCCTACATACATTTATGAAAAAACGTTCTGATGGCAGCACTGACATACTAGCCACATGTATGTCTACGTATATCGTTTTTTACCTCTGAAATCTAGCGTAGGGATGGCCCTATCGCTTGCAGATTTGTGGCTACAATTTTTTGTACTACATGGCACATCTGTCTAGCAATGTGGACATCTTACTTTCTCTTTCATTCTTTGTGAATTTATCAAGTGAATCTTATCCATGAAACCCAGCAATGGGCAGATTGCCTCATCAACCAATTTTTTTTTTAAATCACACCTACTGTCCACCGACCCTGCTGGTAGATCATTCATTACCTTTACTCGAATTCTCTTTTGAAATAGTTTGATTTTAAATCAAACAAGAAAATTTTCACTTGTAAAATCCAATTTTAAATCTTAATGAAAAGGTAAGAAATTAAAAAATAATAAACGAACTTTCATCATGTGGAGTTTATTGTAAAAAAAGAATTTGGGCTTTCATGTAAGATCTTGTTTTGAAATAAATTATTTTTGTTTTGTTTGCCTCAATTGATGTGCCATTGATTGTGGTTTATTCTTCTGATTCTTATTTTCATTTTGCATATCAACATTAGTTGCAACCAAAATAGAAAGAAAACAACATGATTGGAAAATCCCTGAGTACAGTGCTAACAAACAAATTAACACCAAGTCTATTAGGCAAGCAACAATATTCTCAAATCAGATCCAAGATTAGCGAGTCCCTTACGAGTGAAGTCGAGATGTATTAAAGAAGGGTATGCAAAATATCATTGGTATTCCTTACCATATCAATTGAGCTTATAATTCACAAGTTGGCAAATTGTCATATGATTCTAGCAACAACATGTTTGTAGATTTGAATCATTTATTGAGATATATTATAAAATTATATAGGATTACAAATGAACATGTTAAAAAGTTGATATTAGTTCTCAAGTTAGATGAATCAGAAGTAGTAAAGGGACAAAAATTGGAAAGGGTTAGTGTTACACCCATGTGTGGAGCATTTTCCAATACGACAAACTCGGAGGGCTTAAATTTCAATGTGCAATCCGAAAATGAAATATGTTTGATCAAGTGATACTAAAAATTCCTTTTATATAATTGATGATTTTATGTTTTGGACAGGTTTTAGAAGAAGACTATGATGTTTTGTTCTGGGTTTTTGGCAAGACAAATTATCCAGAGATAAGGATCATATGAACGACATACCAATCCATGTACCTAAAATTGGTGATTTTAATGTGGAATGCCATTTGGATGGAGACTTAAAGACATTGAAGTGCATATTCAATGTCTCTCATGAAGCAAATTCGAAACGTCTGTGCCAATATTTCACGAAAACTACCAAAGAGATGTCGCAGAGCACGATATTTTCAAGAAATATAGAAGAACCAAATTGGAAACCAGTGCTACCGATTCCTCTTTAAAATGTTCATATTTCAAAACTTCATGGGGAGGTAAGGATCATAGAAAAGTTGATATACCTTCATATTTTGTTTTCTTGGAATACTAAGCTAGAGTCATCATCCAAACAGGCAATAGCTCGATTAGAGAAAGTTTTGTCAAAAGCAGGTCTTCATAAGGGACATGTTAAAATACAAAAGGATGAGAAGCTTTTAGGAAAAATGAGAAACATCCCTTGCAAACCAAGCATAGGAGGAGCCAAAGCTCATCATTTCTTATCAAATTATTTTGGGAAATCCACCAAAATTGAATATTTGGTATGAAGAGATGTTATTGATGCAACTCAAGATTTTGAAGATAAAGGAACAACAAGGCTTACAAAAGTTGAACTCTGGAGGAAGCTTGACAACATGGTCAAATTACTCCCATTGAAGAAGAATGTAAATACAAATGTGGATTTACAAATATCTACATCTCCTCCCCAACTTGCATTTGAATATACACAAAGCTGATGGAGATTGTCGTTATTGACTTCTCCATAGCAGATGCAAAAGTCCTATGTAGCTCGAATGTATCTACAAAGCAAACAATGAGAAACAAACCATTCATTAATCACGTTTTCAAAGAGTCATTGTTAGTTCACAAACCAAAAAACAATAACCAAACTATTATGAAATGCACAAATGTAATCAATCTATAGTTCTCTCTCTCTCTCTCTCTCTCTCTCTCTCTCTCTCTCTCTCTCTCTCTCTCTCTCTCTCTCTCTCTCTCTCTCTCTCTCTCTCTCTCTCTCTCTCTCTCTCTCTCTCTCTCTCTCTCTCTCATGTACCATAATGGTACGCCCTTCAGTGATGGCCTCGCAAGGGGCATGACGCAGCATTGGAGTTATCGACATGTTTAGATGCCACGCATCACCATCCTAGGTGGTCACGTGTCGCCTGCAGGACTGTGCTTGATGGGACCCACTGTGCTATGCCTATATAGTGGTGGGTTTTCCCTCTTTCCATTGACTCAGTCTACCCGGGAGTTGGTGGATGGAGAGCACGTGCATGAGCCAGGATGTATCTCCAAGCCAGGAGATGTGTGCTAGGGAGAGCCGAGTGCGATGGCTAGTGGTATGGGACACCAGTTATCGTAGGAGGCTAGATTGGGCCTGATTATGTCGATTGCTCCGGGGCATGTGGGTGGGTTGGTTGTGTCCCTACGGTTGGGCGGTTACGGTGCATCGTCACTCGTATGGGGTGTGCGGAACCTTCAAGGCAGTAACAGTTGGTATCAGAGCAGCCGACTTCCTTTTGAGGTGCACTAGTTCCCTTATCTGCCTTTGCCTTTGGTATTCCTTATGGGATTGTGGCTAGTTGTGTTTAGTAGCCTTAGTTCAAATTTATTTTTTTAAAAAGGTGGAAATTTTGTTGTTAGAATTTAAATCTAGTTGGGTGATAACTAGTAACTTTCTTAACAATATTACCTTTAAAACTTATAGTACATTAAGTTTTTTGGTTTATTGGTAAAGAGGACTTGGTTTTGCTAAGTTTCTTTAAAACTAATGGTTTAAAAGAAACTTGTGAATTTTTGCATTTAACTTCAAAGTATGGTACCTTTCCTTTATAAGAGATCAGCTCTTTAATTAAGGTGAATTGAGAAGGGGAAAAAAATTGAGAAAACTCGGGCCTGTGGTTGTGGACTTCTCTTACTCTGATCTGGGCCCAAAATCCCTCACTTTTATGGCTTTCTATTCCCTATCAGACCGTACTATGGTCGTGTCAGACTATTAGTCAGTATGGATTTTGTATGGCACCTTCCTTTCTGAGGCAAGGCTGAGGTGACACTGAGGATAGGCAGGTAGTTTGCTTCCTTTTCAAATGAGTTAACTAATAACACAGAGAGGGACTTGGGCCGTACGCAGTCTGTGTTTCGGACTACAGGCCGTGAGTCATAATTAAGTAAAAGGGGGGGGAGAGTTACATCCCCCTTTTGTTTTTGCTTATGCTGCTGCGCAGACAGCCCGTTTCCTTTTTCAGGAGTAAAGTTGGGGAGGGGATATTCGTACCTCCCTCTGTACTATTGTCATTCAGATTTGACATTTGGAGAGAGGGGTGGTGCGATACCCTATGGCGCCCCTTTTGCAATGTTTTGGAAGCAAGGTTAATGAAATACTTTGGAAGATAAACTCTAAGAGTTAAGTGGAAAACTTGTAAGATTCAACTTGATAAAAGCTTAAATCTATCACTATCAGTTGAAACCAAGCCAAAACCTTTGGATGTCCTTTCTTGGTCGTACTTTTCTCCTCCTCCTCCTCTATACCTGCAAATCTCCCAAGGTAGGAGACAAGTTGTAGTACATTTGTGTGGGAGCTTAGAGAAAGGGCCTTAGTCAAATTTCATAACCCCTTGAGTTCCATGGGCCATGTGGCACCTTTTGGTGGCCCCACATGGTAGAAAAGACCTAGAAGAGACAAATGGGGCCTTTCTTGGGCCCCACTTGTCCTTTTTGCGTGAGGGTGGAGAGGAGCTTTGGGGAGGGGGTAAAGGAAGTATGTTCGCTTCCTTTCCCCTCATTCTCCCAAGTTGTTATAGAGTTTTATTGCTCTCAAGTTGCTTGCTCTCAAGTTGGTTACTTCTTGATGCCTTGTGCACTAGCTTTTTCCTTTTTGCGATTTTCACACCGTAGCTCTCCATTTTCCCTCTAGTTTTTTTCCATTTACTCCTTTATCCATGGACACCCCTATGGATGAGACTAGAGCTCCAAGTTCCGTTGGGACTGATATGGAGAACATGACGCATGCCATTAATTTGCTGCAACAACAAATTGTGGACATGTGTTCAAAGCATGAACGGGTGGAGACTGAGATTCGGGCTATGTCCCAGTCTCGACAAGCTCTCCTAAACCCGATGTTTACTTCGGAATTTTTTACCGAGAAAAAAAGGAAAGACACAAGATGTGGTGTTAGCCTGGTTAGATCGATGGATGTCGCATTTCAACATGCATGATCTACCTCATAGCTCGCGTATTTCGATGGCCATCATGTTTTTACGCGGTAAGGCATATTCTTGGTGGTAGGATCTTAAAGACCGATCTAGAGTATGGCTTTTCAAAGTTATATTAGTCTAAAATCATTTGAAATACCACTTTTAGAAAGTGAGGAAAAAGTAGGAGATCTCTTTCTTATCCGATTTCATGCTTGTACATGAGTTCTCTTGGGTTCATCTATCCATTGGTGCACTATATTGATGATATCTTGCAATCTTGTGTGTAGAGTGCTCATATTTTGTTATATTCAGATCCACACATGTGAAATATATTAGCTTACTATTTTTGTATGGAAAAAAACTTCATTTTATCATAAGTTTGATGTTTGATCAGTATCTTATTGAGTTTGCATCTCTTTCATTAAGTAGATGTTGATTTTCTATGTTGCAAATGGTGTAGATGGATGTTTTCATGATTTTACAGCAAGGAATGTTTCTGGAAAACAAATTTTGTTCAATGACTTTGATGATCAAGTTGATGATCAAGAGGTTGATCTCAAAGGGCTTCAACAACATGAAAGGGGAAATGGCAATTTGGAGCTAGTCAAGAGCATCAGAGGAGAGTCAATTGGCAAAGATGGTTTGGATCTATTTTGTAGGTTATTGAAGACTCAAGTAAGGTCAAAGGAGTAAGAAGGAAGTGTTTTTAGAGTTTACTTTACTTGTTCTATCTTATGTTTGAGCAATTTCATGTGGATGTGTGCAAATTATCAAGATATGTCTAAACTAGCTACATTGGTGAGCATCATTTTGATGTTGGAGCTATAGTAGCATTTGGTTGGTTTTTCTGATGGAAATGAAGCTATTGGAGGTTCATTATGTCACTCATTCATGATCAAGTCATCAAGTGATGATGGCATCTTATGGCAAGATGGAGATGGAGGCTCATTCATGGAGTTTCATGGTGGATACATGGTAAGAAAGGACAAAGAAGGAGAAGATAGGCAAGCCATGATTGATCACTCACATTTATTGTTTGGTTGTTGTAATTTTCTAGAGAGTGAAGTTGATATCATGGAGGAATCATTCATTTACATTCTATATGCCTACTAATGATATTCCTACTACATCAGGGGTATATCCGAATCTCAACTCATAGAAGAAGAAATACAATAATATGCTGCAGTGGATTAAAGATTTACAAGAAGATGAGGTCTTGGAAGCCACTAAACCTGCAGTCAAAGTCCATTCTTCACTTGCGCCACCATCGAATTTACGTAATCCATGAACAAATGTCAATACGCAATTATACCATCACGAAAAATCCTTCAAGATGATCGAACCTAAAGCACTGCAAATAGAACTGATCATGGATATTCTATCTAAGAATATGGATGTTACATTGGGAGAATTTCTTAAGTTGGTGCCTCAAGCGAAAGAAGTGTTAGCAGAAAGATTGTCTCATATTGAGCCAACAGTCCAGCAGGAACCATTATTTTGTGCCAGTTTTGAAGAATCAAATGAAGAACTCAATGTAGGGGTAGCCTGGGAAAGTGAGTAGAGAAACATCACCTTGCCAATACAGCACAAACAATTTGGTAAAGAGATAGCCATGATAGATGGAGGTTCATGAGTTAATCTAATCTCAACAAAGCTACGTGCCAAATGGGGCCTTACAAAAATGAAGCCTGCAACTTTTGTTATCAAGCTAGCTGATCAGACGTCCTAAAGGCATAGTAGAAGACATACATGTTAAGATTGTTGGAGTTTAGTTTGCCATTACTTTTGTAGTAATGAACTTAAAGTAAGGACTTAAAGGAAGCACCAAATGTTTATCGTATTCTATTGGGACGTCCATGGGTACAAGTTGTGCAAGTAATTCATAACTATGGGGAAACAGAAAATTTACATGTCAGAATCGTGAGTGTGCAATCAAAGTTGATCCAATCACTTAGACAATCAACTAGTGGTCCATAAAGGAGATGATGATTCAGTTGATCAAGATTGTAAACCTAAATAGAGTTTTGATCTACAATAGATCCAATCTACAAATGCAAGAAACTCGATTTTGGTGTAGAATCCTCTCTGGCATGCTCTAGCCTTGATATCTTCACCAAATCATTGATAGATGTGATTGCCTCATTCATAACCTAAAACACAAGCTCTGATATTATGTGAAAGATTTGGGATCAATTCAGATCCAAATCTATTAAAGATCTTTGGTTACAAAACAAGCTACTACAATCTTGCCAATGTAGAAAAATGAGCATCTACACACAAAATAGAATGCAGACTCTAATAGAACTTGATCAAACATGAATCAAAACATAAATAGAAGCTATTGTCTGTACAACAACAGTAACCTAATGTATTTCACACGTGTGAACCTGAAAATAACAAATATATATCATTCTACATGTAGAATTGCAAGATATTACAAGTATAGTGCACCAATGGATAGTTGAACCCAAGAGAACCACATATAACCATGAAATGAGATAGGGAAGAGAGAAGATATGCTTCTCCATGAGTTACATCCTTTTATAACAGGTCCAAACCCTATTTGGCCACTTGGCTTTCCCTCCAAAATGTAAACCTTACTATTTATGGGTCTAGATTCAATGTACCCAGCATTTACATTTGAATCTACTCGACTTCTAACTTTCCTACACTTTCCAAATGTGTTTATTCAAATGAAATTTAGACTAATATATTTTTGAGAAGCCAAACTTTAAGTCTAATATAAAGTTGGCCTCAATTTGCCAAACATAAAATTGTAGCAAATATGATTAAACTAGTTGAATCTCTCACAGATATCTTTGAGGAGGAAGATCTATATGCAAAATTTGAAGGCCAATCATGACAATCCATGGAATCTGGACCTCCTCTTGCTACTGCTATTGCCACATCAACACCCTTGATACCCTTGGAATTCTTTCACATCTTAGGTGAATGATTCATGACCATAAGATGCCCCTAGAGGATCGAAATCATCTCGGTGAAGTAGCTTGTGTTTGTGGGGGTGAGGCGGCTTGAGCAACTAAAATTGGAATAGAGGATCCAATTGTCATAGAAGGCCCTTGTGAGGAATCAGAGGCGAGGGAGGCTCCAGTGGCTGGGGGAATAGATAGTTCAGCAGGGGGTAGTGTAGCTAACGACGGTAGCCGAGTGCAACGATGAGATGTGAAAGACAAGTCGGCAATCTCGCTGCATACACATCTATGACTCTGAGAGCTGGATGCTTGGTGGAGGGATTTGGCTAGTGCTACTTCATAGTTGGCTACTAGCACTGACTCAACACAAAACTCATAGAGCCATCAACAAACTGCTATTTGGAGTTACCCTTAATGGCTCTCTTTATATAAGAACCACCAAGTGAAGATCTTCAGGATTCCAATCACATGCAAACCAAAAGGACACTTGTGGAGCATGAACCACCCAACCAATATGGAGAGGCTAGTCAATACCCTAACCAATCCACCCCCAAGCCACAGTGAAGAACACAAAAGAAGAGAGGAGAAACTAGCTCAAGAATCACAATTCACAATAGGAGGATGGGCGAGTTTTCACTAGACTTATTCTCGTTAAGAGAGAGAGAATATTTTCTTTAGGATCCCCATGCAACCTAAATTGAGCTATTGACCTCCTATTCTTGCATTCTTCACCATGCATGTGCTCCTATGTCCAATTATAGGTCTGGGTCCTCATGTGATTATTATTTATTTAATACGAACACATTCGGAATGACGTAGCATAACTAATAACCACGTACAACTGGAGTGACCGACTATCCACGTCAGGAATTATTCCAATTCCCTTGTACAGGACATGGACATAGCATTCTTCCCCCCTGAAACCATTTCTATCTCTAGAACTGAAAACTAGAAAAATTCTTCTTTATGCTTTCAACCCTCTCCCATGAATCATCATCCTCAGTTCGTCCCTTCCACCTGATCAAGCACTCAGAAATAGAACGTTTCTCAATTGGTTATCTCTGGTTTTGAGTACCTTTTCAGGTTCCAAATGAATATTAAGCAATGAGTCCTCCAAATGGGTGAGATCTTCCTTTCAATCAACTACATCACCTTCATGTAAACTTAATTTTAAATGACTTACATGAAACACAGGGTGAGCTGCAGTCTTGTTCTGAAAATCTAGTTCGTAAGCTAAAGAATCAATTTTTTTTTATAATTCGGTCCACAATATCTTGTAGAAAATTTATAATGCTTCCTTGTACTCATAGTCTTAGAATCCTTAGGTATTCTAAGATATACCCAGTCATCAACTTTAAAATCTCTGGGAGACCTCTTAAGATTGGCATAGTGCTTAGCTCTATCCTGAGCACTCCGGATACAATCACAGGCCACTTGCAACATTTCACGCATATCATGCAAGAAATCTGCAACTTTATGGATCTTAACAGACTTTGTCTCCACATTTATTGGAGATCTAGGTTGAAAACCGTACATCAGCATAAACGGACTATAACCAATAGCAGAATGTTTCCTACTATTATAAGCAAACTCAATCAAAAGAATGTAATCTTTCCAGTGAGATTGCCTCTGAGACACATAAGTTCTCAACATATCCTCCATAGTCTGATTAGTTCTCTCAATCTGGCCATCTAATTCAGGATGATCAGAAGAACTAAAACTAAACAAGGTTTCAAGCTTATGGAAGACAGCTGACTAAAAGTGACCTGTAAATTTAGGATCTCTATCACTAACTATATCACTTTTGCTTGCTTTATGCGATAAAGACTAATTCTCTATGTTTGATTGAGAAGAATCCTTAGCTAATGTGATTCTGCTTACTGAACCTAATTGCTAGTTGCTGTCAGTTCTGGCTATTTCCTTGATGCTTGAAGAGCCTGAAAGATAAAGTAATCCTTACATTTATAGACCTTGACCAAAACATTTCATCATTGGTGTCTCTGGATGCCAATTTACCCAAATATCTTTGGATAACCAATTATGTTGTTGTAGTATTCGTTGTGAATTTTATACATACCAGTCCGTTTACCATCATATATACATTTACCATGCAAAAGATGAGATTATTCTCTCTCTTGGAGAACGATCAAACCTTTTATACTACATAATTCATCATTTTTGTGGAAATATATAACGACTAGGCCACCACATAATTTGGCGTCGTTGCCGGGGAGATGAATTTCACCTTTTGCAATATTTTTGAGTGTATTACATCTACGAATCTTTCTCATGTAATGCATGCCAAGAACGTACTCTCAAGCAACTATTGAACGTAAGCATTTAGAGCATGCACAACGTTTAGAAGCATATAGGAAGTCTAGAGATTTGTATTTGCATAATTTGCAAAATTCACCAGCTAGAGCAAGATTAACACTTGAAGCATTTAATGATCTTCTACATGCTACTACAACATTTGTAGATTCATTTGAGGAAAGATCCATTGAAACACCAAGTTCTATAGATTCACTTGAATCAGATTTGTCTGATTCTACTTTCGAACCAAGTTTAGAATCTTTGTCTAAGCGAAGTTTAGATTCAGATCCTCCAAGTTCATCTAGTTCACCACCATCTATTAATATGGCTAATCCAGCGCCACCCACATCTACAAAAATCAGATACGATTTCTTTAAGGGATCATCTTGTGAAGATGCGGATAGTTATTTGTCGCAATTTGAATCCATTACCATAGCAAATAAAGAGCATACGGATGAGGATAAAGTTACAATTTTGCCAGGTCTTCTACGGAAGCAGGCTAGGATTTGGTACAGTCAATTAGTACCGGAAACATTTAGTACTTGGAACACTTTAAAAGCAGCATTCCTTAAACAGTTTAGGGAGATAGGATATTCCACTAGATTGTTGGCTCGGCTTAACTCTGTTGAGAAAAAGCCAAAAGAATCACTTAGGAAATATACTCGTAGGGTTAAGAATTTAATAGGAAAGTTAGAAGCCCAGTATCCAGTTCCTATGCAAAATGAATGGTTCTTGGGTGGTTTGCCTAAGAAAATGGATCGATATTGTCGACATGGTTTGATGACTTCTTTGGAAGATGTCATTGCCTCTGCTGAAAATTACGAAACTTCTCGAATTTCTCCCAGACGGAGAAATGAAAGAAAAAGTAGTAAAAAGCACAAATTTAAACAAACAAAAGAATCTGAAAAATCTACTGAGTCTGAATCAGAATCTGATTCAGTGGATGGCGAATCCTCTGAGTATTCATCTTATTCTTCTTCATCAAAAAAGGAATATTCTTATAGGAAATCCAAAAATAGGAATTCAAATAGAAAGAAAAGGATGGAGAAATCTGAAAAGATGGATCCATTAAGGAAAAGTGTTGAGCTGTTAACAAGAGAAATGAGTGACTTGAAAGTCCAGATATCTGATGTTAAAGCCAAGCAAAAGAAAGCGAAGCCTAACGCCAATGTTTGGTGTACCGCTTGTGGGAAGGAAGGCCATTCTTAGACCAACTGTCCCAGTTTACAGACTAAATATTTAGAAGAGGAACCATTCCTCTGTCCGATTAATAATCATGAGGTAGCTTATACTGCAACTCCTACTAACCAAAAAACTATGATACCGAAACAAGGTACTGGTCAACAGTACACTATTTTGCGAAGGGGCGGAACACGAGATTCCACTCCACCGACCAGAGTAAGGGGTTCGTGCTACAATTGCGGAGCCCCGGGTCACTATTTGCCTGATTGTCCTGAACCCAAGAGACCAGCAGGATATGTACCGCTCTGTGCTAACTGTAAAGGCGAAGGGCATGTCACAACTGAATGTCCTCAGCCACAACAACCACGGTCTAAACCAAGGTTTGTAAACTCGCCTAAGAAAGACGACCTTCGGCCATCTAAGACTAACACTGACATGATAGTTCAGAGGGTAGAAGTAGAGTCTGAATTATTAGATCAAGACCATCAATGGCCAGATTTAGAGGAAAAGATAAATAAAGTAACTACAAGAAGTATTAAAGATTCTTTTACACTTAAAGATAAGAATAAAACTAAGGCAAAAATTGCGAAAAACGCGACAGAAAAAGCGAAGTTCGTAGAACAGTTAGTCAAAATTCCTAGTAATAAAGAATTAAGTCTTGATAAGTTTAATGGAAAACATTATGATGTTGATATTAGTTCAGAAGCTAAGAAGCTTTTAGACGAAGAAACTAGACAAGTTAAGAAAGTGACATTTTCAGATCCAGTTATAAGTAGCGAGATACCTAGAAATCTGTCACCACTTAGAAACCGTTCTTATAATATCGTAGAAGACCTTGTTTCTAGAATGCCTAATAGAACCTTTAAACAGTTATTAGACGATAACCAATATTATAAGAAAGAAATTAAGCAATTCTTGCAAAATAAAAAGAGAAGAAAAGCAAAGTTACCAGTAATCAGCTTAGGATTAGTTAATTACGGTGATGAAGGCCAACCAGATATTCAGATAGTAATTAATTGCTGCATCTTAGATAATGTACCCATAGATTCCGGATCTAGTGTAAATATATTGACTGAAGAAACGACATATGAATTAGGCATTCATCATAGAATAGCACCCACTTCAAGACATTTAAGGTTAGCCGATGCAACTAGAAGATTACCAATAGGAGAACTATCTTAGGTCACAGTTTATATTGGAAACTATAAGTTTCTTATGGATTTTATAATATTAAAAACTACGAGACAATCGTCATATAAAGTGTTATTAGGACGACAATGGCTCTATCATGCCGATGTTATAACCCACTGAAAGAAAAAGGAGATTACCTTCAGAGACCAGATGGAGACACCGACAAGAAAAAGTCTTAAAAGAATTTCCATATCATGGGAAAAAGATAAGTACGAAGGCGAGACACCTACATCTTCCTCGAGCTATACTTCGGAGGAAGAAGGGCTTCAGTCAGTAGGGACTGAGGAAGGGGATTTAGATGCATTAGAGAAAACATTGAGAAGATGTCAAGATACATCTCTTAAACTTCATCCAGCTAAGTGTTACTTTGGGATGAGGGAAGGAATCCCTTAGGACATAAAATTTCGAAGGATGGTATACAAGCCGACATCAAAAAAATAAAAATGATTTTAGAATTATTAGAACCAACCAATTTAAGAGAGCTTAGAGGTTTTCTAGGTCATATAGGTTACTATCGGAGGATAATTAAAGATTATGCTATAATAGTAACTCCTTTAACAAGTTTGTTAAAAAAATCTGTTGAGTACCATTGGACACAAGACCATCAGAAAGCTTTTTATCAATTGAAACAGTCATTAGCAGAAGCCACTGGAGTTAGACCTCCAAATTGGGCTAAAAAATTCCATGTATATGTAGGCACATCACCGTTTGCGATAGGTGTGGTTCTTAGTCAGAAAGATGACCAAAATATAGATTATCCAATTTACTATGCAAGAAGGCAACTTGATGCATCAGACTAGAATTATTCTGCTACAGAGCGAGAAACATTAGGGATGATTTATTCAGTAAAGAAATTTAGACATTATCTTTGAGGATACCCTTTTGTTTCCTATGTAGATCACTACACATTAAAACATTTAGTGAATAAACCTGATCTTTGAAGTAGAATAACTAGATGGGTATTATTATTAGATGAGTTTAATTATGAAGTAGAATTAAGAAGAGACAAGGATCATCAAAATGCTGAGTACATATCCCGCCTCCAAACAAAAAACTAATTAGAACCTATTTCTGATGAATTTCCAGATGAACATATAATGAGTATTCAATCAGAAACATTATTTTATAGGGACGTTATTAATTTTTTACAGGACCAGATATATCTTGAACATTTTAATAAACCTTTAATAAACCGCAAAAAAACTATTTTTCTTTCTAAAGCAGGACCTTACACAATTGTAAATAGTATACTGTATAAATTAGGAGCTGATAATAGTCTTCGCCGATGTTTAGAACCAACCAAGACGACCGTTGTAATAAGTGCATTGCATGAGGAAGATTCGGGGGGTCATTATGCTCTTATAAATACTGCAAAAAAGAATTTTAATGCTAAATATTGGTGGTCTACCGTCTATAGAGATGTTAAATTTTCACCAAAAAATATGATGCATGCCAGAGGATGGGAAAACCCAATTTTGCAACACATTGGCCACTTACTCCAATTATCCCCTTAGCACCTTTTGAGAAGTGGGGGATAGATTTTGTAGGACCTATCAAACCGACCACGCGTAAAACTCTTCGTCGTTACATATGAAAGATTACAACTAGATAGACTCCATACTATCTTGTGTATGGAATGCATCCCATACTACTGATAGAATTCGAAATTCCGACGTTTCGCATTAGTAATGAAGAGCGAATGGTTGAACACGATAGTCTCCGACAGCGGATGATTTCTTTGACGCAACTGGAAGAGGATCATCGTCTTTCATTAATCGAGACAGAACAAGTTCAGAGTAAAAGAAAAGAAATTTTTGACCAATCCATTAAGAAAATAGAAATTAAACAAGGGGACTGTGCTTCTGTATGATAATACACACATGTTGTTTCTTGGAAAATTACATACCAGATGGATGGGACCATATAATGAGGAAACTTACATGTGAGGTTCTCTTCTCAGGTCTCCTCCAGCTCCAGCCCGCAGGAAATCAGAGACCAATCATGCAAAGGTTAGGCTTCCGGGAGTGTGTAGTATTGTTCTTGTAGATACCAAGAAGTGTTGCTCCTAGGTGCAGACTGGTTGTCAGAATGACTAATAGTCATGCAGGATCCAAAGTGAGCTCATGCAGTTCACGGACAGCTTGATATCAGCTTCCTCATCAGTCTTCTACAAACTGTGTTTAGCAAGTTTCAATCGACAAAGCGACAGAGACAATATCTTTCGATTGCTCCATAGCAGACAACAATGACAGCTCTAGTTCAATGATGGCTCTTCAACGATAATCAGACATACATTCTCAATGGGTCCCCATATCAGTGATGGAGTTAACATTTGCTAAAATCAGTCCTAGGATTTGGAATTATTCTCACTCAAAATATCCATTGCTAATAACGATTCCTCACTGGTTTTAGTAGCCTGATAACAAAGCTCTCACTGTCTCATAGACCGATGTTTGATATTTAGTATTCAAACATCTGTGGAATGCACTTAATTAGTAGGAACACATACAAGTCATCATGCAAAACTTTCTCATAATCATTGAAAAGCCTATACTCAGAACTGCACATATGGATCAGTGCTTTGATAGGAGTGATCATGAAATTAGTGATCTCATCACTATATAGAGACAAATAAAAGTATACTGAGAATCCATACTTCAAATGTGATGTAAAATCAGTACAGACCAGTACTCATAATACAACTGCTTGAATGCATGGTGAGCACTCCCATAGAGATCGATTGAAGGTAATCTCTCAGTTTCACATCAAAGTAGTGATGTTTGCTCAGGCCCGATAGGTGCTGCTTAACGCAATCATGCTCATGTAGGTACTGAAACAATGGCCTCTTCAAATGATCGCACCATAAACTGAAACTCGATTGAAAACTGAGTGGTATTTGCACTATGAGGTTGGTCAATGACGATAGTTCTCACCTGTAGCAGTAGCGATGGAATGCCTCAAATCTTTCATGGAGGATAGAGAGCAACATGATGATACTTCTGTGAGTCAACGCGCGTTCAGAGGATGCTCACGTTGTCAGCTAGGATTTATCTCCCTATCCCATCCGTTAGTGATTATGATCTGCATCAATCGCTCAGTATGCATCCTCCACAAATCTTAATCAAAGTAGTTAATGCAACAACACTGATCAATCAAAATTTGGAGCTCTGAGACTCTGCCCATATCAGCTCTTGAGCAGGAGTAGACTTAACTAGTAATCCATCGTTCTCATAATCAAAGTACCATTCCCCCGAAGCTCTTACGTACTTGGGTGATCAATACTCTCGGAAACAGGATATTCAACAGTACTGACGTTACTCAGAGTAAATGAGATGCCTTCAGCTACATATCTCTCCATGAACACATTGAAATCTACCACACTCTCCATCTTTGATATGTGTTGGCTCTGCGACAGTGATTTTGACAGATCAACTCAAGAAATTCTCAAACACAATGATCAGTTCCACGATCCTTTCGGCTCTCATGAAAGGAAAGTTGGTCACCATCACCCTCAACAAATTACGTAAAGAAGGAATATCACCATCACACCTCTGCAAGGCTACGCGATAAAACAAACATGAAAGCATAACGATATGAAAAAACAGAGCTGGTTCTTGATTTGGTTCTCGATCTGGTTCTGTTTGCGTGAGGCTGGCCATGCATGTATATCCGTCAATGGATGATGGCCCAACCTTTCGATTTTTCATTTCATCCTACCCTTTGACCATTCAACATTTCATTTTGAAGGGTTCATTTATACTTTTTGGCTTTGTGCCATGTGGACTCTTAAATGGCATTGAAGAGTATGGATAGGGCCATGTGGGTCAATGTTCTCATCCAATAGAAATGTCCCGTTTGTCAACATGAGTCAAGGTCTTATGCCCAGTATTTCATATTTTGTCGGCATCCTCTTAAATTCAGACGGTCTTTGACTTTTTTCCCGTCCTTCTTGAAAATTGTTCTTTGGGTGGCCCTTATGCATATAGGTACTTCCATAAGTATGAAGGTTTCTCCCATTTGGGTCCCATGGCCCATTGTCCTAGTGTGATATTTGATACTTGTAGTGCCCAATTTTCTGGTGATGGTATTCTTCATTCGGCTTTTAATTGACGTTCTTGGTCCAAAAAGATCGGTTGGAGAAAAATGTTGGTCTTTGTCAAAAATTCTTGACATTTTTCAAATATCTAGGTGCTCGAAAATAATGGCCAGTCTCTGATTTCCACATAGACTGGATGAAAGGAGAACCTGAAAAAAAATCTCAAACATCATATTATATTAATATAAAATTACATTGGCAATCCACCGAAAATTCGGTAAGATCATGGATCAAAATAGAAATTACACAGCCATTTCTAAGGCGATTTACTTATCAAGCCTCTCGATAGTCCATTTTGGGTGGACTGGGACCCCTTCGTCTATGGCTATACGGGCCAAAATATTTGCCGGTCACACTAAGTAAGTAGCATATTTGATGAGATAACATGTCATTTCTTCTCTAGTTTAGCCCGATTTGTCATGTCAAAAAAGCAGCTAAGATTTTGGCGACCTCTATTGAAATGTGGTCTGCACATAACGGACCCAATAGAAATTATGTTTGTTCTAAAATCCTCTTCAACTGTAGACAGGCTCAATACACAATAATGTGTAATGCTAACTGCTCGTGGGGAAGTTCATGGTACTGGTTTGTAACCGCCTCATCCATTGGGCATGGAGTCTAGTTTTCAACAATATTCAGGGCCATCGATTAAGCCACCGAATCACACAGCAACAGATCATGGTAGTACCTGCATCACACCCATCCTGTGCACCTAGAACGGCTTATGCTCCCACTCCCATCAAATTTCACTATATGCCCATCTCAGATCCATGCACTTTGGGGATATGAGAATGCAATTTCTTTCTACAAAATGACAATCGATAGATGCATTTGATATCAGAACGTGTCTAGATGTGTACTCAAACCTCAAGTGGATGCAATAGGTCTATTGTCTCACTTTTTCTCAAGAATTTACATCTCTCATTCACTCCAGTGACTCATGATTGATTTAATCAATGAAACTTCTCTGATGCTAACTTTTCTTTCTTTTCTTTTCTTTTTTTAACTTTTTTTAGAGAAAGACTGAATAAGATATATATTTTTTCATATATATACATATTTTTTCCCAACTCTTATTTTCATCTTTTTTTTTTTTTTCAATCTCAAACTCCTAAATCATACAATTATGCTCCTTTTCAGACAACGTAGAGGATATGCCCTCTTTCTCTCTTTTTTTTTTTCCAATTTTTTTTTTCTCAAATACAAATTTTTTTCACACACATATATACACAACAACCTCCAACTCACTTATATCATTTACTTCTCTCAGTTTTTCATATCTCCCCTCATGCTCCTATTCAAAGAGTTATGCCCTGGGGTAATGCCCATCGAGTCTCTTCCCAAGTTCATGCATAATGCAGGTAGAGATGAATGCCATCGTTCAGACTTGTAGCAGATGAATCAATCAAACCGTGTCTAATATGATGCTCAGATAATGGTGAGTAGTTGATGTACCCTTGCTCATAAGGAAAATTATCTAAACGCTTGACTTACCTATTATACAAAAGACAAGAAAACCATCCATACGTTGATCTCTTTTTTTTTTCAATCGATATATAGAATGAAATAGCAAAATAATCTATCAACAAAACTATGAATAGATAGACAAAAATAGAACTCAAATTGAATTTACAGTCTCTTACCCCCTTGGTGGAATCCAAGGGTAAGAATGGATGGTTTCATAATCATCTACTACCCATTATCGATCTTGTTGTCAGGGTACTTGTCATCTGCTTCCATTCTATCATATGCACTGGCTTGTCTTCCCATGTTCTTTTCTTAATCATCAAAATGATCATACTCAAGGTAGGAAGGTAAGATATTCAGATATGTATTTGAATTCCCTTGATGACCATGACTTTGAAGGTTTTGATGTTCATCTAGATTCTGAGGTAGTAATGCAGGTTTTGATTCTACAGTCTCGAACATTTCTCCTACCCCATACGATTCACTATTGTTGTCTACAATCATATCTGTTCTAGGAGATGCAATGCCTCCTTTGTCATTTCGATTGGTTGATTGGGAGTACAGCCTAGTTGGGCTAGGAGGGTATCTTGCCTCTATAGTTTTCTCACAGTCTGAATCATATCCAGGTAGTTCATTATCCCAATGGAATATTTCGACTGGCACCACTTGGCTTTCTTTGAATAATTCTTGTATACCAAACAGTTCATGATCAAAGACATCAGATGCAGTATATCTAGCATCCTCCCTACTCTCATAATTTGTTGGGTCTAGATTCATGGATTTGACTCTGGGGAGATAATCATCAAGGCTTGTCCATACTATTTCATGTACCTCTGCATGGTTCAAGCTGCTTTCACTATCCTTGTCAGGAGGTACAATTCAATTGTGTTCATCATCTTCTGTATCAGTTCCTGAATCATCATTAGACACTTCTTCCCATTTCGAAGAGGGTATGGGGGCTCTTTCAGACACAGGAAATTTGTAGACCATTGATAGTATGACTATCCTTCAAGCAATATTCCCTTATCAAGCCACTCCTGGCAGATGCACCAAAAATGTTACATGTGCCGCTGACGGTCTAAACAACGTACTCATTCAATTTAGCAAATTCTTAGGACATTCTATTTGTATGATAACTACTTACCAAACAATAGTCCCTTATCAAGCCACTCCCGGCAGATGCACCAAAAATGTTATGTGTGTGGTTGATGGTCTAAAGAACAGAATCATTCTCAACCCTTGCAATCCAGACACATGAAATCTGTAGACCATTGATAGTATGACTACCCTTCAAGCAATATTCCCTTATCAAGCCACTCCTAGCAGATGCACAAAAAATGTTACGTGTGCGGCTGACGGTCTAAACAACGTACTCATTCAATTTAGCAAATTCTTAGGACATTCCATTTGTATGATAATTACTTTCCAAACAATAGTCCCTTATCAAGCCACTCCTGGAAGACGCACCAAAAATGTTACGTGTGTGGCTGACGGTCTAAACAACGTACTCATTCAATTTAGCAAATTCTTAGGACATTCCATTTGTATGATAACTACTTTCCAAACAATAGTCCCTTATCAAGCCACTCCCAGTAGATGCACCAAAAATGTTACGACATTTTCCACTAAGGGGATCAAAGCTAAGGGAAAAATAACATAACAGGATACAGCACCACTATGTGTTCAGTGTCGTGCTGTTACGAGAATGGTCATACACGTCTCAAACACAAAGCTAACTCGGGGATCCCTGACATGTTCTATCGACCAAACTGTAACTCTATAGCTAATAGAAGTTTTCCAGGCCTCTAGAGACATAGCCTATAAAGGGTTATACTCACTTTCTCAGTCTTCTTGAAACTCACGACCTTCACTAATGGAATCTTTGCTAGGTATTAGGACAGATCCGTGCCATTCTAACTCGTTCGTAAAAACAATGTATCTTATGCATTTCCATGCTGTTTAAGATTGTCCTATTGGAGTCCTTACTATAAGGTTCTTTGACAAGGGTTTCTTTGAGAATTTGTATGGAAAATACTATCTTTTTCTTAAGTCATTTCTTTAGCAAAAGGGAAGAGGTATATTGAAGAAACTTAAAACAATCAGAATCAAGCACCAGAATTTCTTCAACATGTTGAACCTGCCGAAGATACCAAGGCACCAACTGTGACCTTAACGGGGACTGTTGAAAACTAAGCCACAGTTGTCTCCTTGGTGAATGACTAATTTATATTTCATGATTCTTTCTTCACATTTATTGATCTTTGATCTAGGGTCAGGTGAAACCAACTTTGGTTCTACGTATGCTCATCTGATACTTGCAGGAATCACAAACTTAGACAACCAATTTATTTGAAAAACGTCTACAACGGGCTTCCAGCTGATCTCCAGCAAAGGGTAACCAATCCTTTCATAATTTCAAATTTAGATGTTAAGTTCAATCATTTGAAGTCATTGAAGACTTGGCCATCTTCAACGACTTTCAAGAAACTAGCATTTAGAAAAGTCTGCAGAAATACATTACTTTCGCGACAGTCTGTAGAAATGAACTATGTTCATGACAGTTTCACGACAATTTTGCAAAAGTTTCGCGACAATTTTGCGAAACTAGGATAGTTCAACAGTTTAGACTATTTCACGGAGGTTTCGCAAAACTTGCACAGTTCAAAAGTTTAACTATTTTTAACACCAACTTTTTCGCGAAATGTTCACGAAGAGAGAGAAAATTTCCAAAGGTCATCTATTTCATGAGTTAAACTGTTTTAAAGACACCTTCATCCTTTTAAAGGCACCTTTGCCATTTTGAGAGCACCTTCACCTTTTTAAGGGCACCTTCGGCTTTTTCGCAAAATCCCGAAGAGAGAGAAAATGTCGAAGGTCATCTATTTTGAACGAGGAACGTTCCCAGCCACTTTCTGAAATTTGCGAAGTGAGAGAAATTTGTGATGCCCTTGTCCACGTCAACATTCCCTACGGGTTGATAGTATACACTATGTATAGTTGTCACATAAGCCATATACTTCCAAGTACAACGGCTTACCTAATTAGGTGAAAATCATTTAATGTAGTTAATACATGGATGCAATCTATAAATAGATCATCCCAGCACAGATTACGGGAGACACTCCATCCATGAGACGTATGATTTTTGAGCCTCCCAGTTACGCCGTCATTCTGGTTGTAACTGTCACTGTTGTGCTTCAGTGTAATATAGTAGCAATACACTTTTCTATCTGTGTATAACGTAGATGAATGTTTATTGTGATTTGAATGCACTCTATCGTTGTTTGATCGTGTTTGTTAACTCACTCTGACTAGAACACGGACGTCTACGACTCCTGAGTTTCTGATTAGACGATGGCTATCTTTGACGACTAAGGGACTCACGATATCATACTGCTATTGCAATCTATTTCAGAACAAATCTTCATATTGAATCTGACTTATATTAATACCACACATGCACAAACCATCTCTAATCTCTTCGGTGAACTGTACTCTCATTTGTGTGTATGAACTAATTCTTAAGATCATGTTGAGCAACTAGAACACTTTAAGCTATGATTATACTTAACATAGCTCTCTATTAGATTGGTTTTCCATCTAGCAGTTGATTGTAATGGGAGAGCTGTTCCGCAATATTCCTGCTCTCTTCTCCGTTCGCATTCTTCTATCTCCCTTGCCCCATTAGCTTGCACATGATCATCCTCCGAAAATGTGTATGATCTTGTTCATGAGATGCATCAGCTGGAAAATGTCATGAGGTGCAGCAGCTGGCAGCGCCATGTCCTCCATGTCCTCCATGTCTTCCATGAGGTGCATCAGCTGGCAGCGCCATGTCCTCCACGACATCTCTATCTTCTGGAATGACTTGAATCATGAACCACCATCTGGGATCTGAACGATCGGCATGAAAGACCGCCTGTAATTGATCAATGTTACCATAAACGTTGACTCATAGTTAGTATTTATAGCTATGTTACAATTGCTTGGGTATTACTATACAAAATATACACTTTTTGCAATACATTGAAAATTGATTGATTGACAACAAAAGAGCATAGATATCTTGAAGACATAGAAGAAATATACCTGCTCACATTGTTGAGAAAAAACGAATGTATCGCTTTGACCTATCCAAAGCTTGGTAGAGTCAATGGCAAAATAACCACTCATCTTTCATGACAGTTGCATTGGGACCATTGCAAATAACTTTGAACCATTTGACATCAAATATGAAAAAGTTGAATTGCCTAAATCCAACTTCGAGGATGTCATTGATTGTCCCACAACAATCAAGCTGAGAAGAGAGTAAATTGGTGTCAATCGTGCTTGCTCGACTCTCTTGGGTAAAATTTGCCATGACTCCACAATTGTACGTGTTTCTATTTTTGTCAATGCACTCCATACGAAAGTGTCGTCCATGCGTCCATAGTGCATTGTATTTTTTGTACTGAATGAAATGGAACTAAATGTGTTAGAGATACAAGAAACATATACAAAATTGTAGGTACAATTGTTTTAATTAACATGTGAATGATGTAAATCGCACCCCCTTGCATATTCCCGCTCTCGCACTATTACTTCCTGGTTGTTTGCCAAGGCTTCTCTAAGGGCCTCACGAAGCCAATCAAGCGTCATGTCCTTGGGTAGAAGGGCGAGGTCAAGTCAATATGGTTGTCTTCTATGCTCTCTCCTAAAAGTGGCTCAAGCAGTTTGTCTACGAGCCTTGGCCTCTTCGTATAGCGAAATCCACTTTTGCATTTCTTCGCTATTAAGAATGCAAAACTTATTCACCTTCTCCCTAAAGGACTCACTCATTCTCATGATCGCTCATTTTCCTTGAGGAACCTCTCCAACAACACGCTCATCATCCTTCTTATCCCAAAGACGAGAAATAGAAGAATCGCTATGAGCAAGGAACTCCGTGATGTAAACCATGGACTCTTGCACTAGCTATCCTTCCGACATGCTACCCTCAAGCCTTGCTCTTTGTCTTGCCGAAGCCTTTCAATGTTTTCATGAATCATTCCAAGAAAAATGCTTGAATTAAAAAAATGGATCAATGTAAATGAGAGAACATGGGAATTACCACAATAGCAATAGTCTAAGATTAGGCAATTGACACAAGTATATGATGTATCTGCAATGGCCACCTCATCTACCAAATGCACAATGAGATGTATTTGAATGGTGAGAATGGATGTGGGAAAGTGCTTCTTGATCAAACACACTTCCTCGATGGAGCTTTGTCTTGCCGCCTCAATGGATGCCAGCGATATCTCCTTGGATAAGATTTATCTTCATAAGAAAGAGAAACAACAATGACATACGCATTAGTAAGATCATCACCTTGAATCACCCCCAAAAAAAATGATGTGAGTCATATGCGCATTCACCGTACCTCACCAAACCACTGATTTTGTAGATTGCACTCCTTAACTCCTCTGTCAAAAACCCTCTCAACACCAGGGGAAGCACAAACTGCATGCACAAAAACAATTTGGTCATTGAGATACATATATGCACAATTATTGTGGATGCACATAAAATTTAATATAATACCATGAATCGAACCTGAACATTCCCCATATCCAGGAAAGTCGTGCATCGTCCACATCAAGATCCCCTTTACCACAAAATCTCTTTGTCTCAATGGTCTTGATATATCACTCACTTGAACACCTTGCCATAGAATCTTTAGCTCATCTATCAAGGGAGCCATATACACATCCATATTTTTTGCCTTGTATTTTTCCGGGATAAGAAGGGTGAGCATTAGGTGCCCCTTCTTGATACTTAGCCAAGGGGGGATGTTGTAATTTAGAAGGACAACCGGCCAAGTGGACCATGATGTGGATCTTGCTAAAAGCCCTTAATGAATGTTAGGTTCTATAGAGTGAATTGATACTCGAGTTATACCCCCCTCCAAATGGCGGCGCGGACTGTGAATGACTAA